>SZWC01009317.1:30950-50654 GCA_023375785.1 Penium margaritaceum | reverse complement strand
GGGGGGGGTGGCGGGGGGTGGGGGGGTTCCGCCAGGGAGGAATCCCATCCGGACCTTGCACACACCACACCACCCCAAAGAGTGGCATGTGCGCCTAAGGACGACGATGAAGCGAAATGTTGCGGAGGTTGCAACTGCTGTCGTTGCTAGTGCAGCTAGCTCCTGCCAGAAGGCCTGCTGGTGCTACTATTGCTGCAGCTCGCACTCGCGCCGATTTGCCTTGCGCCGCTACGGACGGAGGCAGCGGAAAATGTGGTGTAGGCCACACCGTGCGAGTCCAACAGAGCGGCGAGCGCAGTGGTGCCATCGCCCGATGGTTGTCCTGCATTTTTCTTACAACGAGTAACCAAAGCGGATGAAGCGTACCCGTTCGATCAGCTGCCTGCCGCCACAGTGTGTCTGTCTCGCCTGTGAGACGGGTGGACGTAGGTGGTCTCCAACGGACGGGTGGAGTGGGGCTGGGTTCGCTGGCTAGTCAGAGCCTCGCCACAGATGGTGTGGGAAGGACGAAGGGGAACGAAATGTAGCGGGCAGCTGAGAATGAGGAACGGGGTTCCGTGCTTTGAAGGAAGGGCCCTCGTGTTCGCCTTCAAGGTGCTCCCTGCTCCATCTGCTGACTCTGCACCTTCGGACGACCGTGCCTCATGGCATCGAGCCGATTCTGCTTAGGGGGTGTGAAGTTGCATTGAAGATGAGACTGCGGCTCGTTACAGTGAGACGGGTGCTCAAGGCACCGTGTTGATGCACCCGAGATTTTTAGGCGATGTTAACATCTAGATGAAAAGGTAGCTCGATACAGCAATAAGATTTTCGTGAAGTCATGAACTTCGCAAACGTACGATTTTGCACATACTGGGACCTATCCTTGGGATTACATGGAACAGGGTCAACAGGTTCACCAGAAGAGACGAGCATTTCCCTAGCATCTCGCTAGCTCATGATATTTATCCTTTTTCTCTCTTCACGGCGTTCCCATTATTTACCTCGCCATTTCCGAGAAAGCAACATTTTTCGAAACAATTCATTTTCTGAGTGTGAAGAGAGAAAATGTCGCGTTTCCTCGTAAAAACTCATGCAATCACTTCTAGACCCGTCATTTTCCAAATTTTCTGAAAGTTTGCAAAAACGACACCGGAATGCTCCTTTCTAAAAACATGCTTTCCGATGATATGCGGTTTTCCTAACATCACAAGGCAAATCCTATTCGCTCAATGGAAAAATTGCAAACATCGCAATGGCTGCTAAAAATTGCAAACATCGAAGATGTCTCTGCGATGAAAATCTATGCCGGCCGGCGAGATCAGCCTGACGCCAGCGGAGCATGGAGGCCGGGCGAAAATGCAACACTCGTGTGTTCGGTAGCGACTGTTGCAACGAAACAGCCTCCATCACCATCCGGATGCTGGCCCCTCTGGTACATCAACACAATGCCTATATCGCATTGACTTCATTTGCTTTGACCCCTGTGTGCTTCTTTACACTTGACATTGGGCACATGCATGCCCCTCTCCATGTTTGTCGTGTGTGGATGTCCCTCCTGACTCTCACTGTCACATGTGGCTCTGTGCCACCGTCCATTCCCCGCGAAGGGGTAGCGACGATAAACATAATAATCTATCTATCTATCATTGACTTCATTTTCGTACAGTTGCTCGTTATCGCCGGAAGCTGCGCTGAACCTCATTGCAACGAGCGTGATGTTTCGACGGGACGCGCCTAAATCGCATTTTCATCGCAAATATCGTGTGTTCTCTTTGTCGGAGGCTTTCTAAGCAGAACGTCGGTAAGCTCGTGGAAAGTAATTCTTTGAAACATATCGAAATATTGGTAAAAATCAGAAATCCTGTGCGTCGACATCACTCATAGCTATGATCCAGCTGTTCATTTTAAATAAAGTTTCAATTCAAGCTTGCCTCACATCGCACTACGATGCAACATACATGGTCCTGAGCGATTGACGTGAAGCATGGCATCAAAGCCAAAAATCGGTCTCGAAAGACCAAAATCGCGAACATCACTCCACAGTTTTGACGTTGCACTTCAAAAGTGGCTCGATGAAAATGTATTCATGATCGCGTGAAATCATGACTCTTCAGCGGAGCAAACGCTTGTGACAAACTGACGTAATTTCTTTTGCTTGTTGTTTATGGTAGTCGTGAGTGAGTTTCCTCCATCGCACTGCATTCATCAGCACTGCAACTACACACCCCCTTAGTTGGCGTAAGGAAGGCAGCGGGTACTCTTTTAAGTGTTCCTGCTACTTCTCTTCATATTGAGACAACACTTTTTTGTATTTTTTTTCTTTCTCCGCCTACACAAGGGTTTTATTTTTCTCAAGCGATGCTACAATTGAGGAAATGAAACTCAAATGGACCTTCTATTCGCCAACCCAAAGCTTGTTTCAGCAGGCCCCCGTCGTACTCCAGAAAATCCTGTTTGAAAACAAAATCAATTTCATTGTGGGACTCTAAGGGTCGGTTTGGATTGCTCAGCATAAGGCATCACGGTCTCGATTTCCTGTGATTTGACTAAAAATGATGGTCGTTTCTACGATTCGATCGAATGTTTCTTCAAGGGTCGTGGGCCTTGGCTTTGGGCGGCCTTCAACAAAATTCAGTTTGCCGACAACGTCGTCAAAGCGCTGGATCATCAAACTTGACTCGCGTAAGCTAGGATATGTTTTTCAATTTTTTGGGGCTTTGCAACGGAGGATAAACCCCAATCATGCCTTGCACACAATACCCCAATCGTGCTTTGGCGATGACTTAGGCTACAGCCCATTTTACTCCTTAGAAGGAGCCGGTGTAGGCACCATTCCAGCTAGTGTGGAACTTGAACCAACTAACCAAATTCCGCTGCCAACTTCGCAAGGTTGGCAAACTGCGGCTAGAATAGGTCTTGAATACCGACAGTGGGCAATGAGTGGTTTGCTAGTGGCAAAGGAATGGAAGTAGAAATGATGATGGAGTAACCACGTGCCATGGTGATGGCCACTGAAGATGTAGTGGTTAAAGAGAAGCCAAAGGGCATCCCTATTGCCCATCCAATTATTCAACGTGTGCGGCCTTGCCAAGTGATTCAAGGACATCATCTGTGACCCTGGATGGTGAAAATTTCTTTTGACCATGTGCTTGCAACACCAAAATGCGTGAAGCATGCCACAACCATGGGAGTGGAAACCACCTTGGGCTCCACCGAGGATGACAATGTTGATGGTGGGTGTGAGGCATCGACCATCATGAAGGCAGAACCAAATGTCCACAAGCCCATTTCAAGGGGATCATGTGGCAAGGCATGCACATCTGTGGTGAAAACAGGTATGAAAATAGGACGATCAACTATACCTCGAGTTATGGCGGCTGGTTTGGCGAAACATGCCAAGGGGAGGGAAACGCCGGGTGTGGATCTCCTTGTCCATACAAGAAATGAGTCAAGAGATGAAAAGTAACACAAACAGCAAAGCGACGGAGTGGAGTGGGTAGCCCGTGGACCAGACTAGGCAAGGTTCTTTTCTGTCCCTACCCATCGGCCACTGGAAGAGAGGTTTTTGATGTGGTGCTCCCTTATGTTTCTAGGGTATGTTTTCATATCATGTTTGAGGTATAACAGTTTGTAGAGTGGAAGGGGACTACAGCAAGGTCTTACAGGTCTTGCTGCCTTATACAGGATGTTTTTTGAGAGCTCAGCAAACTTTGCATGTACTATAAAACCTTGACAAATGCACTTGCATGAATTTGAGAATCCAATCTTGATTGATAGTACATAGTATAGATTACAAAGTACAAATCTCAGTATCAGCTTATCCACAGCTATGTACAGATAATCCTTACTCCTGGTCCAATGATGGGTAATCCCCTACTTAGGCCATGCCGGCCATCAATGCAGGGGTCTTGGCTCTGCCACCATCTTGCAGGTAGTCTGGCCTTCAGGTAGTCCGGATGTCCTCCACCCAAGCTTGCACGAACATGCCAGGCTTGCTGGGGGTCTTCAGTCTTCAGAGGGCTCCCCAGTAAAGGTCTTGGACAGAACTCCAGGCCTTGTAGCATAGCAGATGTCAAGCCGTTGAAGGGAGACGCCTTGAGACTGAGGTTTAGGAAGTGCACTGCTGTGGAGTCATAGATTTCTTGTTCTTGAGAGTGTCTTGGCCATGGTCTTATGTACAGTGGCCCAAGGCTTGCTTGTAGGGCAAGCCACCTCCATAGGAATTGTCCACTTGGGAAAAGGAGAAGCTTCCTCCCTAAGGAAGCTTCCTCTAGCTTAATGGAGAATGTTCTCCATAGGTTTTCTTCCTTCAGAAGCTTCTCTTGTCAGCCGTTGATGTTGCCAAATGGTCAGATGAGGATCGTCAATCTCCCTCGTCCTGAAACTTGTTCTTCAGTGCTCCATTCTGCTGATGATATGGCAGCTCCCATGCCATGTGCATGTTGAGGACGATGCAGTAGTTTGCTTCCTCCAACATTGGAAGCCGTGCGTTATGACAGAACTGGGACCGCAAGACTAGCGTGCCGATGTATCACTATGCAGTACGTAATTCCTCCCTCCCTAGGATTAGGAAAGTGGCATGTGCTCCCTTGTAGCGCATGCGTGCACACTATCTACATTAGGCTCCTTACACCCCAATAGCCAGAATGCTAGAAGTTATCGGGCCTATACAAAAGTAAATTGTCCACTGTTTCATACCCAGATTTGTACGATAAAATCTGTATCTTCTTGTACGGTCCTCTGATTTCTTCGCCGACTTCACTCTAATGGAGCGGTAAACCAGTGCAGTAATTGACAACCTCTAACACTCCCCCTCAATTGCTGTGCTGGTGATGCAACATGAATCTACACCTGCGGGTCTACAAAAAAATCTTCAAGGGCAGTCCACAAGTTTTTGTCCAAGGATTGGAGCTGGTCCTCATAGTCGATTAGATGGTGGTTGAGAAAATTTTTGAAGCCGGCTTCGTAATCAAGAAGAAGATTTATGCCCTCGTTTTTAGCTTTGTCGGTTCCCGAGAACATTGGTGATGTATTTTCGGGTCCTGTTGGGCTCGAATGAAGTAACTCCGGAAATTGGAAAATGTTCGGGTCGATTTCGGGCACCTCCAGCAAAACATTAGTTGCTTCATGGAGAGGCAACTTCTCCGATGGCTTTCGGCCAAGAGGCTAAGCATGTGCCTCGGACCAGTTTTCCTCATCTCCACTATTGTACAGCTCCTACTGAGTTAGTGCTGCTGTTGGAAAGTTGTGCTGAGCTATTGGAGTAGTAGAAAGGCCACCCATGGGGCAGTTGAAGCCTTCTGTCCCACTTTTAGTTGCGTAAGGGTGTTTTTCATCAGCAACAGCCGTCGAGGTGCAAGCAGTTTGCTTGCTAGCCCGTTTCAGTCCCACCATCTTCAGTCCGGTGGATTGTCTCTCAAAAAGGGCATTTCCTGACGCGTTGTCTGCTGCAGGGTCGGCTCCGCAATTGATTTCACGTGCTGGGCCGTCTTCCTGAGTTTGCTGAGGATGAAGATCGAGTGTGTGCCGCACGAACTTGCCGGTGGAGCTGACTTCACTACGTAGTCGAGGAGGCAAAGTGCGCAATCGCTGGTGAGTGATTGCACAGTTTTCACTTCGTCTTTTTCTCTCTTGCTTTCGCTTTGCAAGATCCCCTCCCAGTCCTTTGTGAGTCTTGCAGGTCCCCAGTCAGGAGGGCAAGTTGTCTTTCCCTCTGCACAGGCCGGCACCGATGGTGACGTCACATCGGCGCTGGCCAAACTTTGTACTTTTGTGCGAGGTTTGTCAACACCAAGCGAGCTCCTCCCCTCTTCCTGTTGCGCTGTCGCTCCAAAATCGCAGCTTCGCCTACAGCTGTTGCTACTTTGAGCCCTGCTGCATCAGCGAGCAAGCCAAGCTCGCTATTTTGTCTTTTTTTGGCAAGGTTGAGGATGCCAATGCGACCGCCGCTTTGGGCGTGGCTGAATGTTGTCGCTAAAAGGGTAGAGTTTGCAATGACGGAACCTGCAACGGTAGAATCTGCTGCTCCGACAAAAATATTGGTCAGGTTGCTCACCGATCCGAGTGCAATCTGCTGCACATCAGCTGCTTGGCTTGCTTTTCTAGCTACTGCCTTGTTCTCCTTCCTTGATGGAGCTATAGAAATCAATGGCAGCCTACTCCAGTAAATGGAGTCCACTTTTGTTGACTTGACGAAGCCACCGACGTGGTCACGCGGGCCTTTGCCTTGTTGTGAGCTGAAATGAGATTTCACCCGTGAATTTGGGGTTGATGGAGGAGAGATTCCTGCTGCTGAATTTTTCACAACTGAAAAACTGAATTTTTCTTGATCTTTTTTACTCCCCCTTGCAGCCTCACATCCCACCATTGAATTTACGTGCACCATAAAGCACGCAAAATTTGTCTGCACATTGCAAGATGAATCCATGGGGAAATTTTGGCTCTTCGATGCTCGTGTCCCGAGAACCTCGGAGTTCATTGAGGCAACTGCGAGAACGCATTCGATGTGAGTCCACTTTGTTGCATGCATTGATAGTGGATTGATTTTGGGACGCTTTTTGTCATAAAGTCTACAGCTTGCAGCTTTCCTCGTACGTGCACGGGTTCCACTGTACCGTCTTGGACCTTGGAGTGAATCCAATGCCCTCGGATATCGATGTGCTTGGTCCTACCTTAATTTTTTATCGACTTTGCCAGGTTGATCGCCGAGCTCTTATCGACAAACACTTGTGTCCGCTTCACTTGCGCAAAGCCAATGTCATCTAGGAGATTGCGAAGGTAAGTGACCTCCTGTGTTTCCGCTATTGCTGCCACGAACTCAGCTTCTACTGAACTGAGAATTGTGATATGTTGTCGCTTCCTCATCCAAGAGATAGCTCTACGGCCAAGCAGACACACAAATCTAGTAGTGCTACGTCGGTCTTCTTCGGTCCCTCCAAAATCGGCATCCACGTAGCATTGGAGCTCGAGATCTCTCGAGGTCCCAAAGCGTAATCTTGCATCGCTCGTGGTTTTGAGGTAACCAGGAGCTCAGTCGAGTTCTTTGCAAGCTGCTTTGGCACATGTCTCATTACGGCGTGCAAGGTTGCTCACGGTGAACTGCAAGTCAGGTCGCGTGCAGCTTGTAGCGTGCATCAATGAACCGATTCTGCTGCGATAGTCAGTCTTGCTCCTCCCCCTTACTCTTTGATGCACCAGCTGCTGTTGGGTGAGAGGAGTAATCACGTGCTGGTCTGGCACATCAAAGCGGTCACTGACCTTTGTTGCATAGGTCTGCTAAAGTAGCTCAAGTGTCCGTGCTTTTTGGTCACGCTTGATATTCATGCCAAGATAGTACTCAAAGCTTAGCATGAGAGTCAAGTTGACTTCTTTTGCCATGGCCGTAGCCGTGGTTTTGATGAACTCAGCTGACAGGCCGATGATCAAGATGTTATCAACGTAGACCAGTGCATAGCAATCGGGTTGCTTGTTCGGTGATGAACAATGGAGGAATAGGTAGTCCTCGTAGGCTGATGGGAGAAAATCGAGGGACTCCAGAAGTCTCTCGAGTTTCAGGTACCACAAAAGCGGGCTCTGCTTGAGACCGTACAAGCTTTCCACGAGCTTCCACACTCTTTTGCACCCATCGTCATAACCGTGTGGCTGCTTCATGTAGACGACTTTATCCATTTCTTTGTGAAGAAATGCATTCTTCACGTCAAGCTGTTGCATTTTGTAGTCCTTCACAGCTGCGACGGAAAGAAGAATGCAAGCTGTGGTGTAGAATCTTACTTGGGCGTATGTCTCAAAGAAGTCCTTCCCCTTAACCTGTGAAATTCCTTTGGCCACCAAACGTGCCTTGAACTTGTCGATGCTCCTGTCAGTCTTTGTTTTGATGAGAAAAACCCATTTGACCCCAACAGGCCGTGCTCCAGGAGGTAGCTCCACGAATTCCCACGTTTCTTGGTCCATGAGGCTTTCATATTCTCCATCCAATGCAGCTTTCCATTTTGCAGCATGTTGTCCACTGAGAGCTTCCTTGATTGTCTTGGGTTTCTTGTGGTAGCTCCTTGGTTGTTGACAGAAGGGCAGCAAGATGAGTGGTGGAGAACTCAGCGAGGACGTTTGCGTCCTCATTGTAGACACAACATAGTGTGATTGTCATGTTGTTCTCGTCATGATCCTCCTCCACTTTCTGCTGCTCCAATTGCTGCTTCAAGAGGCGAGTGAACTGCCGACGGTGAACTCCACTTGGTTCGTCGACTTGCTTCGCCATCTTAGGACAATTTTGCACAGGCACAACCTCGGGTTCGCCATTCGCTACTACGAGAGGCTAGTGAAGGCCGGAGATGCGTTCGTGAACATTTCCACCAAAGGGCACACGCGCTCCCATCGTCTCTTCATGCACCTCATTCAGATCCGTAAACTTGAGTGGGTCTGAGCTATCGTCTAAATCCTTAAGTGACTGGCAGTACGAGTCGTAAAACTTTTGCGAGGAGTCTGGTTCTCTCATGCGCTTCTCCTCCCATGCCTGGCGCGTAAGATTTTCAGAAAAAATGGCATCACGGCTCGTTGAGATTCGCTGCGTGTCCACGTCATAGAATTCCCATCCCTTCATGCTTTGGCTGTAGCCAAGGAACACTCCCCATGCTGCTTTGTCTGATAGCTTCTTGCGGCGCACCTTTGGCACATGAGTAGTGCCATATAGCTAAAGGTTCGAAGCATGGTGACATCAGGCTTGTCACCATGCCATGCTTGAAATGGTGTTGTGTCGGGTAAGGCCATGTGTGGTACGCGATTGTGTTCCCAAACTGCTTGCCTCAAGGCATCCTGCCACCAGCTGTTGTGGGGTTGAGCACCAAGAAGCATAGACTTCAGTTTCACTTCTATTGTGCGATTTGTTCTCTTTGCCACCCCGTTTTGCTGCGGTGTGTAGGCTGTCAAAAACTGTTGCACGATCCCCATGTCTTCCAGGTGAGACATGAACTTAGCGCTCTTGTACTTGCAAGCACCANGTAGTGCCATATAGCTAAAGGTTCGAAGCATGGTGACATCAGGCTTGTCACCATGCCATGCTTGAAATGGTGTTGTGTCGGGTAAGGCCATGTGTGGTACGCGATTGTGTTCCCAAACTGCTTGCCTCAAGGCATCCTGCCACCAGCTGTTGTGGGGTTGAGCACCAAGAAGCATAGACTTCAGTTTCACTTCTATCGTGCGATTTGTTCTCTTTGCCACCCCGTTTTGCTGCGATGTGTAGGCTGTCGAAAACTGTTGCACGATCCCCATGTCTTCCAGGAAAGACATGAACTTAGCGCTCTTGTACTGGCAAGCACCATCCCAGAGTAACACTTGTAGCTTGCAGTTGCTTTGCCTTTCTGCCATGGCCAGCCACTTGAAGAAGTACGTAGGAGCCTCGTCCCTTATGTGGAGAGGATAGCTCCATACAAACCTCGTCACGTCATCGACAAACAGCAAAAAGCATCAATGACCGCTGCTGAGTGTGGCCGTTGGCAATGGTCCACAAATGTCTGTGTGGACCAACTTCAATTCTTGGTTGACGTTACTCTTAGAGGCAGAAGGAAAGATCGGGCAAGGTAAATTTGCTCGAACGCACTCCTCGCACGGCTGCGCTACGTCCTTTCTGTCCTTGATGTCAATTCCGTTGACCTGATCTTTCTTGTGCATTACTTGCACAAGCTGGTTGTTGACGTGGCCAAAACGCTTGTGCCACAAGGATAGATCTGCACCAGGTTGTTGGTGGAGACATGCCGCTGCAAAACAAGGCACAAAGTCATTTTGAGCTGGTGGGCCGAAGTCCAGTTCGATCATTCCATGTGGTAGGAGTTGTCCCTCGGCAAAGGTCTCCCCCTCACAACTCGTCAGTGCGACGTGTTGTCCGCTGATGATTCCTGCACCTCTCCTCATCAATTTTCCAAGAGAGAGAAGGTTCACAAAAATGCCGGGCACATAGAGCACGTCGCCAAATTCTACTTGGGCACCTTTGTACCCAGTCACTGTCATCTTCCCTTTCCCTAGCACAGGCACTTGCTTGTTGTTGGCCACGGTGACAAAACCTTTAGAGCAGGATAGGAGTTTGTGGAGGCACTCCTTGTTGAATGTGATGTGCAAGGTGCACCCACTGTCGAGATACCACACATAAGGAGAACGCATGAAGGTGTCGCTTTGAGTACTTGACAACTGAAAAACTGACCTCGTCTAGTCGTACTCCTTCCCTTTTCCTCCCTCCTGCTCCTTAGGTTCTTGCTTGTCAGCCTCCTTCTCCTGCTTCCCATCCTTCTTCTCACACTTTCCTTTTGACTCATCTTCCTACTTCTCCCGTCTAGCTTGCTCCTCATCCTTTTGTCGCTTCCAACAATTTTTGATCTTGTGCCCGTTCTTCTTGCAATAATGGTACTCAATTGCAGGACGTAATCCTGGCAGCTGGCCGTACGAGCTGCGTCTTCTTGCATTTGGGGAGGACTAGGCAAATGACTGGGACAAGGCACTATTCCTTGTGGTTTGGTTGTTTCGTGAAGGCTGAGAAGACCTCACAACAGCGCTGACATCATGGTAAGTGGTGTTGGATAAGATGCGCTCTTTGTTCTTCATTAGAAGCCAATCACGATGTTTGGTGAGCAGCATTTTGCAAACGTAGGCCTCGGTCAGCTCAGCTTCCTGCTTGAACTTCAACACTTTGCGAACATCGTCCCAGTCTCCATTCAGGTGGTGGAGGAGAAAGGTAGTAAAGATGGGTTCTGAAACAAGTGCGTCTGTCACTGCGAGCTGGTCGCAAAGTGAATTTGCCTTGTTGAAGTAGATCTCCACGTCGTCGAACCCGCTGAGGCTTATGTGTGAGAGCTCGGTCAGGAGATGAGACTTGAAGGTTGACTCTCCTGACATGTAGGTCCTCAATATGTAGGACCATGCATCTTGAACAGGTTGTGCAGAACCCTCGTACATTTGAATTGCTTGTTGGATGCGTGGGCTCAACTGATTATCTAGCACCATGAATGCAGCCATGGTAAAGTTGTTGAACTCGGCCACCAGTTGAGGTAGTGCTCCTGGCGTTGAAGGTGAGTAGTAACCGTCATAGAACTTCTAAAGACTGTGAATCTGGGCAACTTGCTTGAATTTGTGTGCCCAGTGTGGGAAGTCCTCACCATCGAACTTCTCATTGGCAATCTTATGCACTTGTAGAGAGGCTACTGATGCAGGCACGATGTCCTCCAAATGCTGAAAAGGTATGCCTTGTGCTGCCACGGGAGGAACTTGCACAGGCATGTGCTGCATTGGACTTGCTGGGTTCGGCTGCAAGACTCGTATTAAGGCCGTTGCTACTCTTGCCACTGCGGGTTGGGCCATGAAAGCAGGTAGCACATGTGCCTGGTGCACTTGCTGAACGGGTGCCATAGGTGGCACCTGTGGTGCAACCTGTTGCTGCGGCATTCCCTTAGGTGCATCAGGTTGAACCGGCAGAGGATTGACTGGTTGCATGACCGGTTGAGGGTTTGCGGGAGGCAGATGAGCAGATGAGCCTTCTGACATCTGTTGCCACTACATCTGCTACTGTTGTTGTTGCAGTTGCTGCTGAAGTTGCTTCTATTGCTGCTCAAACAATGTCAACTGTTGCTGAAGCTGGGCAATGTGGGCTGCTTGGGCGGCGTGAGATTGTTGCAACTGCTACGTCTCAAATGCCTATGCAGCATGTGTGAGCTGCTCTTGTTGTCGAAGGAGTCCTTGAGCTCCAAGCTGCCGCCTTAATGCCTCGCCCTCATAATCCATTAATTGGCGTGCTACGCCTTCTTGTTGCGCCAAACACTACGCCAATTCCGCCAAGCATTGCGCCACTGCCGCTTGACATTATGTGTGGTCTGCAACATGTCGACCTTGTTCTTGTCCCATGCGTAGACTATGCAAAACAGAATTCTCATCAAGAGCGGGTGAAACTTTCCTTTCTCCATCTGCTTCCATATGAATCATGGTGACGTGCGCTATTTGTGCAGATCGTTTGTCGCAATGGATGACTGCACTACTCACATGGAGGAAGACCGTTGAAGGTTCCTCCTTCTACAAGGATGGTGGAGGGCTTCTCCACTAATCCACTACAGCTGCCACTACCAAAAACGTTGTTGAAAGCTTCCCCTATTCTCTGATACCATGTCAGATTTTATACAGCAAAAGGGGACTACAGCAAGGTCTGACAGGCCTTGCTTCCTTGTACAGGATTTTTTCTGAGAGCTCAGTACATTTCGCATGTACTATCAAACTTTGACAAATGCACTTGCAGAAATTTGAGAATCCAATCTTGATTGATACAGCATAGTACAGATTACAAAATACAAATCTAAGGAGCAGCTTATCCACAGCTATGTACAAAGAATCCTAACTCCTGGTCCATTGATGGGTAATCCCCTACTTAGGTCATGCCGGCCATCAATGCAGGGGTCTTGGATCTACCGCCATCTTGCAGGTATTCTGGCCTTCAGGTAGTCCGGATGTCCTCCACCCACACTGGCACAAACGTGCCACGCTTTCTAGGGGTTTTCAGTCTTTAGAGGGCTCTCCAGCAAACGTCTTGGATGGAACTCCAGGCCTTGTTGCACAACGGATGTCAAGGCGCTGAACGGAGACGCCTTGAGACTAAGGTTGAGGTGGTGCTCTGCTGTGGAGTCATAGATTTCTTGTTCTTGAGAATTTCTTGGCCATGGTCTTATACAAAAGTGGCCCGAGGCTTGCTTGTAGGGCAAGCCACCTCCATAGGAATCGTCCTTTTGTCCTCTTGGGAAATGGAGAGGCTTCCTCCCTGAGGAAGCTTCCTCTGGCTTAATGGAGAATGTTCTCCATAGGTTTTCTTCCTTTAGAAGCTTCTCTCGTCAGCCGTTGATGTTGCCAAATGGTCAGATGAGGATCGTCAATCTCCCTCGTCCTAAAACTCGTTTTTCAGTGCTCCATGCTGCTGATGATATGGTAGCTCCCATGCCATGGGCATGTTGAGGACGATGCAGTAGTTTGCTTCCTTGGACATTGGAAGCCGTGCGTTGTGACAGAGCTGGGACCGCCAGACCAGCATGCCTGTGCATCACTATGCAGTACAGAGTTCCTCCCTCCCTAGGAGTAGGAAAGTGGCATGCGCTCCCTTGTAGCGTATGCGTGCACACTATTTACATTGGGCTCCTTACACCCCAAGAGCCAGAATGCAAGAAATCATTGGGCCTGTACAGAAGTAAATTGTCCACTGTTTCATACCCAGGTTTGTACGGTAATCTCCGTATCTTTTTGCATGGTTTTGTCATTTCTCCGCCGACTTCACTCTAGTGGACCGGTAAACCAGTCCAGTAATTGACAACCTCTAACATGAGGCAAGTGGTTTGATCACAAGTGAAGGTGTGAACCTTTTTGGTTGGTGAGTGTGCAAGGTTCAAACCAGCAATATGAGGCGTGTGGGCATGTGAGGTGTGGCACATGGACCATTGCATGCGCAATTTTGAAAACTAAGAGTGACGCGGAGTTTTTCACTAGTAAGTCCCAATAGTCTATGGCAATTCTATGGTTCTCTCTTGCCAATGCATTTAGTGGCCAAGCCATATTCCTATGCTCAACGAGACGCGTTTTAGGGTTCTCATGTTACATGGGCTGGAGAAATTGCGTGTGCGTAGTTCGTGAATTGTAACAAGTTTACCATGTTCTTTCTGTTTTTTTGTGCATATAAGTCAGCCTTAGGTGGTCACTACCACCATATGAGGGTTGTGGGTGGGTAGTACGACACCATCAAAGCATTGCCAAGAGTGCAAATTAGCTCAAACTCAGCGTGGTAGTGAGAACTGCACACCAAGACAAGTTTTACTATTTTTCTTGTGCATTTCTAAGTTTCCTCGTGTATCATAGTGCGCCACATGCAAGGTTCTTGTCTCTTATGACACCAGCACAAGGTTTACTATTTTAACCAAGGATTTTGCTAGGAATCCATCACAAGTTCACCAAAAGGCTTGCCTTGCAGGAATGCCACATGTTTCACAGCTCTCTATTGATGCTTCAATCATGTGGGATTGTACTACAACCCCCAAGACACTCAACAAGCCATCACACATCTCCTTAGGTAGCTTTTTGAGTGTGTTACAAACTTCATTGCTCAAACAAAAGGGTCTCTGTCCGGAATTTTGAGAAACTCACCGTGGTCCCAACATCGAGTTTGAGCCTCGGCGGAAGGCATCCTTTGACTGTCAAGAGTAAGCCGGAGCTTCTGGATAGCTTCTTAAACTTAGAGAAAAATGACCAAACATCTGATGGGCTATGGTAGATCATTTTTGGTGTCATGTAAAGCTTCCCTCCATAGCCTCCATTAGCACTCGGCTGCGCACGATGCGACAACTATGTGATTGGTTGCAAAAGGAGGTTGAACGCGTTCTGGCCTACAGCTTTCATTAGCACTTGACTGCCCTTTGAATGATGTGATAAGTTCAACAGTTTCTTTCTATGTCCAACTTGAGAATCTTTGGCTCTTTGGAGGGCTGTAGTTGGAGACATGGTACCATCAAGATGCGACATCTCCCTAGCCTACTTGAGCCCATTCACATATCCCCCATCTAATCGGCACACCCTTCCCCTAAAGAACATCACCAAAATGCGTGTTTGGTGTCTTCCTTGCCTTGAAGCCTAATCCATTGTACACATTCGACCCTCTATTACACAAGTTTGTCTCCAAAGCAAAATTCATGGCGTTCGCACATGAAACCACACTTCGTAGGGTTTTCTTAAAGCATCCTTGCCTCCTCTCATCCATTTTCTATCACGCCATTATTCTACATGCTCCACTTGAACACTTTCAACACATACGTAAGATCGTACACAATGTTGCAGCCTGTGCATAAGTGGCTGATGACACACTCCACTTATGTTTTTTCAGTATGTCAATGCTCACTACTTAAAATACATTGGCAGTCCTAGCCTCCGTGACCAAGATATCAAACTCACACCCCTTCATGCTCAATGGATACCGAGATGTGTCTTTGGTGCTACACGCTCATGGAACTTCTTAGGCCAACTGTCTCTCTCCTTCCCTTACAAAAACTTCCAACTCGCACTATCCTCACATCCTTGCATTACCCCACGCATGATACTCAACTATCGATATAAAATGTACATAACATCCTTTCACAAAATTTTCCATCCTATCAAAGATGCCCCCTTTTCCCAAAACTCCTCTTCCGTAAAAGACTCGCATTTGAATACCAAATCACTTGAAACAATGGAAGACCTTTTGTCAGTTGTATTACACACAAGTTTCTTCTCACACTAGCCATGCTCGACATCCTTTCGCCCCTAAACAGCGGTTTTTTTTTCCCTCTACTATGTTAGAATTTCACAAATGCTTCTCCATACGCAACTCAAACATACTACCTGCAATCATTAATAGACTTATGAATGTTGGGGAACAACACTGCTCTCATCATCTTCCTCCATAGCAGACTTCTTTACAACATATAGCACATGGTTTGTTCATCTTCCACATGAATCAAATGCACAACCACTCACAATCCTATGTCTTGAATTGGATGAGGGAGAATACAAACCAAATTTCCCTCTTTCGCCCCTTAGGCAATCTCCGCCCCTTCCAACGCATTGACATCACACCAATATGCCCCATACCTTGGACTAACATTGATTGCCAACGCCTGTTCCACCAAGCATGGAAACACCACACATATGGTCTCCACCGAGTTTACCACCGGCTAGTCCAATGAAATAGCATGTGCGTGTCGCCTTCACCTTAGGAAAATAATCATCCAACCCAATGTCACAGACCCTTTCTATGATTGGTCCATGATCACATGGTCAATACCCCCTTGGTCAGAGATCCTTGTAAACATCTAGGATCTGTGGATTCCAATCTGAGGCAAGATATGTGAAAATCACAGTCATGTGCCACGCCCTTTAAAGTAGGACACGCATGGCACCTAATCTTAGGGAAGATGACCAAATATGTCCATTTGCAATGAAATAGAATACACATTCCATGTATTTCTACAGTGTTCACACTGATTCTATCTCATGTCCTCCATCAAGTACCTTCTCTGCTATGTCATTGGAGTTGCTAACCGACCATGGTTTGTGCTCCTCTTTGTCACCCTTCTCCCCTTGAACTACCGCCCGCCTTTGGTTTTCCTTTTACTCCGTCGTCACTTATCCTGTCTGGCACAGACGTTCATATGTGAAAATTCGGTATAATTTGTGGCCAATTGTGAAATTTGTGAAATCATTTTGCCTTAATTCAAAGACTTTCCTTTACTCTGTATTCATGGCCTTGAAACATGACGGAATGTGTTGCAGCTTTTCGGATGAATCTCGAAAGTTTCCCATCTTTAGTTTTAGTAACCACCCTATGCCTCCAACATAACTATACTCTGCATTCCTTTAGGTAGGTGATGGCAAAGAACCAAGGCGGTGGATCTAGCAAAAGCAACGGGAGTGGAGAATGCATGAAAAATGCATGTTTTTGTCAGCTAACCCATCATAATCGAAATGACTTGCTATTGCCACACCCCTGTCGATACCTCCATAGAGACCTCATCCATCACTAACCTTGCCACTCCCACCCCCACCCGCCCACGATGCCCCAACAATTGAACTCCACCGCTTGAACCTTGCCTCCATCATCACTAAAAC
Organism: Penium margaritaceum; assembly: GCA_023375785.1. Taxonomy (NCBI): domain Eukaryota; kingdom Viridiplantae; phylum Streptophyta; class Zygnematophyceae; order Desmidiales; family Peniaceae; genus Penium; species Penium margaritaceum. The sequence continues at coordinate 34,031 of SZWC01009317.1, read as the reverse complement.
CAGCTAGACCTTCCTATCCCTACTGTGCCAACAACGGGACGCTTCACCGTCCTTAAGAATCAACCTTTTTTCTCATCATTCCCCTTTGTGCACCTTTGATTGCAAATCGATCTGTTTCGTTACGTAGAGGAGTGCAAAAATCTAAATCTAGAACTCTTTCCCATGCCTCAGGGTGCACTAGAGTCAGAGAAGCCAGGACCCCACCTCATTGTCACTATTTGGAGCTTCCCCACGCCATCTAGCCTTGGCAACGCCTTCATCTCCCTCACCTTCCACTCAGAGGCGGAATGCAAGGCCTTCCTTGATTTGAAGGAAATTGAGGTTTAACTTCCCTCTCGTCTTACCCTTGGTACTGCATTGTAATTGCCAAACAAGGCAAGGTCCCACACCTCTGCATCAGTGCCTCATCACATCTCTTCATCGTTTCCCTCTCCAAAACCATCTCATGTGCACTCTTCCCTCAGTCTATGTCCCCTACTAGAGAGCGACTATCGAAGATCTGCATCAAGGATGTCCCTCCATCATTTCACGCAGAAGAGATGAAGGTATAATTCACCAAACCATCCTCCTCATCTACCACTATCTCATCGCCTTCCCCTGCCTACTTTTTGGACAACATCGATTTCAAACAAGAAACAGATAGACGTAGTCAAAGTACTCTTGGATTTCTCACAGGCTTTGTGGTCACCACGCCCCATGACCCAGATCTCCTTTACAACCACCCCTCTGGCAAATGGACCCTAAATTCCTTATCATCACGAAGGTTTCCCTCTCTTTGTAGCGCTATGTGCATTGCCATGGGAGACACCTCTTAGACGCACACGATGATTTTGTGCAGAGAGGCCATAGAGAATCTACTCACCTTGATGTACCATGTGCCATTGCCAAAGCCGAACTCCATAGCAAGCTTGCCCCGACTCTCACAGTCCAACGGGTAAATAATGACCTCGTTATTGCATTCATCTACAACGGCCTATTCCCTCACGAGTACACCGGCGCTTTCCTCTGTTGTAATACCAACTGCTTTGGAATCATCTAATGCTTTTTCCATGTCCATGAGGAGAACCCATTGCCTCCTTCCTTGATCTTCCGGAGGCAAGATTTATCACACTAGATGTTCCCATCTGTGAACTAAGGAGACGCCTTAACCTCCCAAACTAATGCCCCTAGTGGTCAACCACACATCAAAAAAAGGAGATACAATGGTTTGTGGGGGGGGCGGTAGACTACATAGGTCTTCATCCCTCCATAACTATCAACCTAACTTCCTGACCACCACCATGCCTAAACCTTTTAACACTCGTGCTTTCCCCTCCATTCGCCATATGCCGCCCTCCCTCAAGCCTTCTCGGATGCCTAGACCATGCCTCCACCCCTGCCATGGGCGCTTGAACGGCCTTTACTCTCTCTGGTTTTATCGCCTCCCTCCTTCCCTCCCTCCATCCCTTCATCCGCTATCGTTGTCTTTGCATGGCTACACACCCTCCCTCCCTTCTCACAAGGGGTCCATAGTGTGCTCGGGGAGATGGGCCACTCTCACCCCTTCCATCTCTCTTCTTGCGGGATAGATTGGCGCCTCTAAGTTGTGTAAACCATAGCCACACGTTCCCACTCCATTCACACTCTCCAATACCCTCCGTCAAGGTTGCAATGGACTCTTTTGGCAGTGCCACATGACCATGAAAGGGGTGAATTTCCCCTTTGTGTAATGTCGTAAACACAATCACCCCTGCCCCCTCAATGCAACACCCCTCCTCATTTATTCCACTGTACATCCCTTTCATGTGAGATCACTCACTCACACTAGTTACATTGCAAGATAGGAGACGTAAAAATGTTCGTGAGCTTGAAACTCCTCACCTCCCATCCAACCTCCACGTAAATACACCATCTACCCTCTCCCACTATGACCAACACCCCTTTATTCTCCAAAATCACATCGGTTTGGAGAATTCTATTGATTATCTCAAACCACTCATGATATGGAGGAGGGTGCTGACCCGCTCTCGAGTCCATGTACCACTCATTGAGGGTTTTGGTGTTCACACATCCTATGAGGACAAAATCTTGTTGGAGGCGAATAATGCCTGCATGGCCAATGAGGATGAGGAAGACTAGGAGGAGGGCTTTCATTTTGTGCACTTTACGTGCCACGTGGTGCAATTGCAGACGAGGTGGTCAATGGAGCCAAAATGGAAATTCGCTCACGCACCCATGCTTAGTGGTGCAACGACCATTCTCTTGTTGCCACCCAAATTTGGGTACGCTTGTGTGCAAAACTCGTATGTGACATTCTTCTCGCTCTCACTATGCAAGTTCCGATGCGTCTCCTCATGGAGGAGCTTGGCAGTGACCTCCTTGAGCTTGAGGTTGCTAGAGTGCGCCTCCAATGCCACCACGAGGGGTTGCTATGACTATGGCAACCCCTCCAATAATATGAGGACGACCTTGTCTCTCCCCACCTTTGCCTCAACGGCTCTAATCTGCTCCGTGAACTCCTTCATGCCGTTGATGTAGTCTTGCATGAGCTCAATCCCACACATGCGCACTTTGAAAAAGAAACTACGGAGCATGAAGCTTTTAGCCACAAGGCGCGCCTCAAACACTTCGCATAATGGCTTGCGAGCATTACACACAAGCTTGTAAGGCCGCACAAACGACATAAGCGATGGCCGGACGTTCATCGCAAGCAACATCATTGCCTCGCGGTCGTCCTTTGCAAACCTCTCTTTTCCTGCCAGAAAGAAGTTGAAGCAGTCACTTCTTTCGATGTTGCGCTTGCATTTGACAATTGCGTTGCTCTTGTCACAAGTTCCCAAAGCTTGCACTCCTCGAAGACAAGTTGTATGTAGAATTCCTAACTATGAATTTTGACCCTTCCACTAGGTGTTCTTCAACGTAGAAGTCATTGGTGGAACAGGCGACCATGACTACATTTTCGATAGCTCTCGTCCCTCACTTGATCGTGTTCCAGTGGCTCGCACAGCAATAATTCTTCAGATTCCTTCGATCCCAGTGTTGGAGAATTCAAATGCTATCCATCTGCTGCAACGTAGTGGACACAACCCCTGAATGTTAGAG
>SZWC01009317.1:13595-30541 GCA_023375785.1 Penium margaritaceum | reverse complement strand
TTTTTTGAAAGACCTAGAGGGTTTTTTGCACAACCACGTAACAAATTTCATACTCGGAGGCATCAATAATACTTCCGAAGAAATGTTTAGAAACCCACAAGAGCTCTCCAAAGACTCACATCTCAATAACATTATGAATACCCATGACCTAAAATGTTTGAAGATTTACACCCTGTATGCTCTTTATTCACCTTTAACTCAACTCCCCACAAGTCATCCTCAAGAATTGACTTCATTTCCACCAAGGTCTCACAATCCCAAACAGTCCAAACCGCTTCCCATGTTGGAGTACCAGACACCCTATCCGACCACATTGTAGTTCTTCTCATACAAATAAATTTCCAATGCACCAACAGACCAGAGAAAGGATTATAGAAACTAAACACCTCTCTCCTATCCAAACCCTTTGGCCAACTGCTACTCAAAAACCATTGAGTGGTTAAGATTTGCCAATAATCCTCCAACAACATGGTTACAACCCGTGGTTAAGGTACTCTGAGGGGTGAGGGTTAGTGGGTGAAACTCCCACGTAATCCATGCAACAAGGGTTCCGTGGGTACCTAAACTTGGTGCAACATAAGCTTCATAAGGCAAAGTCTTTGACTGAAAGCCCTCACCATAGATTGACTTTGGTAGTCTTCAAGGGTGCATCATAGGTTCCCTCACCTCTAAGGCTGTCCTAACCACACAAAAAAACCAGAAAAACAAGATGGCACAACACGACCTCCATGTTTCTACACTAACAGTCAAGGAGCCCAAATGGAAGATGATTGATTAGCTAGACAACCAAACGGAAGATGTTTTGGAGTGATGTTTCTCACAATCTTTACTTCTGACCACGTTGACTTTGGTAAAGCTCACCGGCAACCAAAGAAGGATTTCAGCACAAGTTCACTAAATGAAACATAAAACTTGATACACTAACTTGGAAAGGAAATCTGCATTCATGAAGAGCCAAAAAAGCAACTACCATGATGAGAACAGATTGTATGCTCAAATGACCACACCAGCATTTTTGCTCAACAACGCCACATCATAGAGTGGCCACAAAAATTGAGTGGCCAGGGTCTTGTGGTGACATCCAAACCAACCCTTAGTGTGTCCTCAATGCTTATCAACAAGGATTCGAATTCTTAAAAAAATTATTGTTGAAAATTCTTGATACAAATTTGAAACCGCCGTTACATTTGACTTTACACTGGTGATGTTCTAATAATTCTTGTGTGATCATCGTTGGATGTGGTCATCGTCAAAGCATCATTACCCAGAGAGCCAGTCTCACGATGTAGAAAAATGTATGTATTCCATGGCGTTACCCATCATAAGTTACAAATTTGATCAACTCATTCCACGAGATCACTAAAGCATTTCTTTTGGGTGTGTAGGGCCATGCCTAACCTCCCTACGCAGGTAAGACACGTTATCATGTCGACATCAACCCCAAACAACCCACGATTCTGTGTTGTCACTCAAACCCTAGCTCTAAATCACTTCCCCATATGTAACAAATCACCTCAACCTCGAAAAAGTGAATGGACAAGTGTATTTGGAATAGTACATATCATTCAATCCTGAAATCCAACAAAAACAAGTACTTAGTACATGAAATCCATGTTCAGCAACATCCTAGGCAATGAATGTATGTTTGTACTAATTTCACATAAACTGACATGTATGATTTATTAAAAATGTGTGCATGTGGAAATACACTTTCTGATGCACCAGTTATTAAGTGTATGCATTTTGGGCCATTAACCATCACTTATTAGCAGTAAGCTCTTGGACGCGGCTAGGTAGGTCCTACACAGGCAGCAAATAGCTGGCTAGGAGTCTGTGAGAGACTGCCATGGTAGCCATCTTATGATGTGGAGCCATAACTTGGGTGGTGGGGGGTTAACAGCCATTGCAATCACAAATGAAGTGCCTTGAACATAGAAACGTGAGAGAATTTGGCAAAATCAAGTTAGTTGTAACTGCAATGGAAACTAGTTCCCTACCACCCAAGTCATGGCTTTGCATCCCAAGCTAGCTAGGGCAGTCTTTCAATAGCCTCCCAGAGAGCCATTTGCATCCTATCTAGGACCTACCTAGCTTTTCAAAGAGCAAACAAAAAGCTGCCAATCCATGGCATTGCAATCGTGGGGCACGAATGGAACAACTGTCTTGTCAGATTTATAGTGACACGCACCATACTAACTTCATCCTAGAGTGCGCAATAGACATAACAATGGATACAAGGCAAAAAAAATCTTACCCAAGAGGAGCTTGGCTTTCAAATGTGCAGCATTTCCATCCCTTTCTCAATAAGGACCGCATCAAGGAGAAGCCACTCCCAATAATGTACACTCAAAAATAATAGAGTGCCGCTTATGAACCTTGAAATTTTGGTGTCAGGAGTTATGTTGCTTCAAAAAGCAAGATTAGGTGGCTACAACGTTCCCATTCTTTATCAAATGGTTTGGAATGATTTCATACAATTAATCCAACATGGCTTTGTGCGTTGGTGTAGTGCTTATTTTGTTTGGCGATAGAAATGTTTAGCCCTGGCCACATGAAATGGCTCGGGGTGGGTTGACGAGTAACTCGATTATTCTGGCCAGCCAAGCTCATGACTATGGAATATAAAGGGATGGCGTCGTGATTGCATTACCTCAAGACATCGAGGTAAAGCATCAGGTGAACCTAGAACACCTTGATTTAATTGACATGCAAAGCAGAGATAGAGGGAAGAAAGAAACACTTGTGGACCTCAACACTGAAGGTAACAAAGACAAAAATGAGGAAAAAGGTGCAGAAGGCCGTTGGAAAGGGAGGTTCACAAAATAATTAAAAAACTAATGAAGTCTTCAATTTTGAATCTTACCTACCTTTTTTCAGTTATTGTAAGGATGACACAGCAAACACTCTTCTGCCAATCTTCACCACAGCAAGGGTGGTAAGGACAAACCATGAAGAAGCATCATTCGTCACCCATTGTACTATTGCACATTGCTTATCCACTACCAAGTGCATGGATGCAATTTCTAGAAACAATAAGGGTGCATGTGGGGGAGATTGTGTACATCTTAACACTCGGGCGGCTTGTCGTGTTGCATGGGCACGGACACACTTGCCAAGTAATGATGGCGGCATGGTGGTGCTCAAGATGTTTATGCCGCTAAGCCAAATTTCACAACGGCTTGTAGTCGTCCAAACAAGGCAAAGATGGACGGGGGGCTAGCCACACATGGAGAGGAATGTAGACGTTGTGATACTGTAGCAGAGGCATAATTGCGCATTTTTTAAGAGCATTTGGGCTCTCCTAGTAACCGTGGCATGTCTGGTCAATCTTCAAGCCAAAGCATGGTTAAGAAAGCAATTCAACAGACGAATTTCCTTAATTGTATCAACGGAGTTGATACCAGCGCAAGGAACACTCATGATGTTTGCGTAGTGAGCAAACATATGCATATTCCACCCAAGCATAAAGGATAGTCCTAAGTTATTCTTACAGAGGACCACAAGATGGTAAGGGATTTCATGGAAGCTAACACAAACAGTCTAGCAAATGTACATCATGAATGGGCACATTATGGAGCTATTTGTATGAATGATCCTATTTGAGCTCTAGAAACTCCTTTGTTTCATTGTATCTTGCACTAAATGTTTTAACAAAAAACATATGCCATTATTTGTGTGTCTTGCATGTCTAGTGACAATATCCATTTGTATGGGAACAAACAACAGGCTTTTCATGTAGACATTCCTTCGGGGTGTCCTAGTGGATGTATGGTAACTAGAAAGGAGGGGCATTATTGTGTGGAGAGCTTGTCGATCTGCCCATGAGGCGGTCATGTCAAGGTTACAACAAAGGCTATACACTCGCTGAACAGTAAGAGGCCAGGGTACTTTGACAAAGGTTGCACGGGTCTTACTTTTTCATATGTGATGTCTATTCTAGTTGTATGCAATGCCCTTCAAAACAAACTTCTTGTCCATGAATGCCTTCCCAAATTGACTATGTTGCAAAATGTGCACCACATTTAAGTCCCAAAACCAACAACAATTTGAGCCAAACTCCCCTCCTCATTGCATCCCATAAACTACTAACACTTTTTACCAACCAACATCATGTACTTGTAACATGAATGGCTTCATTTCATACATGGAATGTCTAAAAGATCATGTACTTGTAACATGAATGGCTTCATTTCATACATGGAATGTCTAAAAGATCATGTACTTGTAACATGAATGGCTTCATTTCATACATGGAATGTCTAAAAGAGCTCAATTGAGCATGATTCAAGAGAAAGATGTTTGTATGCTGGCTTTCTTGAATCAATGAATACTTGCCTACATAAACACTAGGTATAATGTAACCTATGCACAGGTTAAATGCTATTTTGCCGAGATGAATGTTAGCTTACCTAAGGATATGAGTATTGCCATACATAAAGAGCAGGTCGTGCATGACCTATGTACCAATGACATACTACTATGGAGGAAAACCTTAAATAAATGGATGAATGTTGAGCCAACAAATCAAGAGGTTATGGAAAAATGCAAAAGCACTATGATGCCTTGTTTTTGGTGTACATTACGTTGCATGCTATGCTACCATTTCAGCCAAACTATGTGAGTGAAAAGTGTTTTCCAAGCGAATCTGTCTAGCCATCAATGAATGCCAGTCCCTAACATTTTTGTCATCGTGAAGCTCATTGTGTTGCCATCACCTAGCCTTTCCATTTTCTACTCTACACCCGTACAAATATCTCTTAAGTTGTTTTTGACACTTCTAAGAGTATTGTGCAGATGGCAATGTTTGGCATATAATGTCAAACCGTGCACAAAGTAAATAACCCTCTAGCTCATGCAAAACATCAAGATTTCTTTTCAAATAACTGATCACAACTTTTATGAAAATCCGAGGAGATGAATTATGCAAATCTAAGAACTCTTGACGATCTTGTGGTTGAAATACTGCCCCATGAATGCCATCATCACCTGAACGATTTTACATGCTTAAGATAATAGGAGCACACTCCTCGTTAGTGCATGAACCTCGTTGGAAAGGAAGTAGAGACCTCATGGCATGTTGAAAATGATGTTCATGGCATCAATTAAACCATGGTTATCAAACGTGATACCTTTCAAACCAATGTGTACCCATGCTTTCGTATCATCAAAGGCCGCTGCTAGGAGATTTTTCTACATCCTCTGGCTTTTCATATAAAAGAAGGGTCTTGCTACAATACCAGAACCCCGGTTGAAATGTGTACTTTATCAAATCACCAATGTAGTGAAAGAACCTGGGGAAATCTAATATGAAGTAAACACCTTTTGAGGAACGTAGCACATGCTTAATGCCATGGTTCTCTTGAACCAAGCAAGAGAATGCAATGGAACACATGCAAAAATTAGTGTCCAATGTTTTCAACATTATGTGGAAGTGCCTAAAAACGCATCTCCCATCCCTTGCTAGCCATCATAGTGGATATGAAAACGGCCACTGCATCCTTTGTTCACACATATCTTATAGACTCCAATCCCATCCATCATGCTACTCGTATAGGAAATTGCCATGGATCAATGCGCATTAGATTGCACACACGTTTGGTATTCTTCCCATAGCATATTAAGTCCTAAAAAACTAGTTATTTCATGTATGGTAGCATAAAATGGATGCTTAGAAGGATGGCAAGGAACATGGCAATGGACCCCACTTAAAAAGCCATGGCATATGGTTGAGCTTTCCATGTGGGAGAAACTGTACAAAGTTTTGGGAAGAAATGTGCACAAAGTCGGTGATTCCCATAAGAATCATTTCCTTGCACAATATCCTTGGCACCTGGTCACTTTAGCACAAGGAGCTAACTCTTGGGGATTAGACCAACCAATGCTTCCTCAGTGTCTGCTTCTTGAGGACGCCTCTGTGAGGAGTCTCAAAGGAAAGAAGTATAATGAATCATAGGCAACTAAAAGTTACTCTTAATCCTAGAGCTAGCCTCCAACCAAGGCGGGAAATGGCTCCTTCGGTGAGCCACTTTAGGGGTAATCTAGATTGCATCATCCCCCCTACCTACATGGCGCTCTTTGTGTTGTTGGAATGTTATAACATTTCTCTTTGAACCTATTTGTCCCCCTTTTGGTCATAAAGAAAAACAGTCACTAGGCAGAGATTTGACCTAGTGACCTCATGCTCAAGAGACAAACTCCGGTACATCTTAACCACAAGGTGTTGTCCTAGGTAGTGTTTGCTGACTATACTATCCAGATTAGACCAAGGGGACTTCCTCCAAAGGAACACTACATGCCTTTTCTACCTGGAGCAGACTTAGGGGACTTACTCCAATGGAGAAGTGCTCGCCAAGTCCGTCCTGTTCCTGCTCAAAATTCATCTATGGACAAAGACATATCAGATCAACAAACTCTCCCTTGGACCTCTGTCCATTTTTCTGAAAGATATGTCCTGGCTTCAGTTGTCTTGGCGTTAGTCTTCATCGTTTGCATTGACTATACCAATACCTTGGGTACTAGAGGAATGCAATTTGCTATCAAACGCCTTGGCCATACAAACTGCGAGCATCCTCTTGGTCTCCACGCAATCTCCTTTGCAACCAGGTCGCGTTATTAGTCGAATATGATGTCAATATGCTTGGTCTCCAAAGAGATGATGTCATCCTTTGCCATGTTCTTGGCACTCTCGTGGTCGATGAGGACTTCGTTTGCTTCCACCTGTGGCACTTTCACCTCACTAAGCTAATTGTGTAGCCAGTGTGTCTTCTTGCATGCTTCTGACAGTGCGATATACTTTGCCTCAACAGTAGAGAGAGAGACATATTCTTGCTTGTGCTCTCCCAAGAGACTACACCGTTGTTCATGAGCCACACAAAGCCAAAGGTGGACATTCAATCATCAATTCTTCCTCCCTAGTCGTCATCTGTGTAGCACACGAGCCGCAACGGGTCAGATCCATCTTGGCCTCTAAACTTGAGTCCCATGTTTTGTGTATTCTATAGATAGTGCATGATGCGCATTTCTACTTGCCAATGCTATGGCCCTAGATTGGCCACAAACCTGCTCAATTGTCCCACAGTAAAGCAAATGTCAGGACGTACTCCAACCATGGCATTCATGAGGCTTCAAACTACATAATGGTAGGGAATGCTCTACATCTCAAATAGTCTACGTGCGTGCAAGGGCTTATGGAGGATAAAAGCTTGATGTATTTTTCATGAGTCTGCTGATGCGCTTGTAATCCTCCATGTTGAAGCTCTTTTGGATCTCCATGAATTACTTGGTCATGTTCAGTTTGATGGTTTTTGCATCTTAAACATAGAGGACGGCTATCCCAAGATAGAACTCGAGAGAACTCATGTCCTTCATCTTGAACTTCTTGCTAAGATCTGTCTTGAGCTTATTCAACAACTTGATTGACAACGAGCACCTGATTAGGTCATCCACGTATAGTGCAAAGAGCATCAAGCCTTGCTCATCCTCTTACACGTAGACAATACAACCATTGTGGTAGTGTGTAAAGATGAGCTCGGTCATAAAGCCGTCCATCTCCTTGTACCACATTGTTGGGGCATGTTTAAGCCCACAGCATGCTTTCACCAGTTTACAACCCTTGCCTTTTAGAGCTTTCACTCTCTTTGGAACTTCCATCAATACTTCTTTGTCAAGCTTATTATAGAGGAAAGTTTTCTTGACTTCCATCTTGTAACCCTCTAGATCGTTTGTTGCAGTGTTGGTAAACATGGATGTGATGAATGAAAAGGTAATAAAATAAGTAGTATATTCCTCTTACTTTGTGCTTGCATGTTGGGAAAAGCCCTTGGCCATAACTCTTGCGTTATGTTTGCCAATAGTAACATCCTCCTTAAACGTTTTATGGAGTGAACACTTTGACCCCACCACGAGGGCGTTTTGAGGTTTGTCAACCTGAACCCATGTTTTGTTCTCTTTAATGGATGCAGGTTTGCTCTCCACTGCCCTTTTCCACTCGCCCACATCATACTTGTTCATAGCCACCACTATGATCATAGGCTCTTCCAAAGCCAAGCATGACCAACTGAGTCCGGTCTAATCCGCAATTACAGTATCGTACTTAAGCAAAGGTTTACTCTGGCGTGTACGGTGCTGGAGTATTATAGGTGGTGCTTCAAGGTGTATTTTCTTCTAATGCTCATGTTGCAAGTGATCCATTGTTTCAGGAAGAGAAACCAGCCTGAGAGCCCGAGTAAGAGGCCATGGACAACTATGATTTAGTGCGAGAATGCGTTGTTGTGTTAGCCTGCATAGCCACTCTCATGGCGGCATTATCATTCTACTTTACGTTCACCATATGCTAGTTCTTAGGTGCCCGATCACCTGACTTGAGCAAGACAACCCACTCTCTTGATTTTGGAGCAAGGACAAGATCAAGTGTTGCTTCCTTGCCAAGCGTCCTTTCATCAAAGTCAAAATTTCAGCTCCTCATGAGCTTTCCATCCGCTTGGTCGCACAGCCTATACTCCTCACGTGTACAATTGTATTTGATCATTGCACATTAGTGAGCGCGTGCATCTAGCTTGTCACTTTCTTCTCATGCTGGGATCTTTGCCTGGGTTGTGTGCCCAAAAACTCTCAAGTGTGTGGCATTTGGTTTTTTTCTCAACCAAGCCTCTTGTGGTGTTCACAACTGCTTCTCTTCTTGCTTCTTGCAATGTCTTTGGAGCGCGACTACTTGAGTGAGATTCACAAGGTAGCAAGAAATTCTTGCAACATCAGCCTAGAAGCCCGGTGGGAGTTTGGCGTCAAAGGACATGCTTGTATTCATGGCACAAATGGTTTGGTTCATCTGCTTGGCACGCCATTGCTCTACGATGTGTAAGGAATAGTAGTTTGGTTGTTGATCCCATGTTTTCTCAACAAACCCTTGCACACCTTGTATTCACCACCGTTGTCCGTCCGTAACGCTTGACCTTCTTGCGCGATTTCTGCTCTACCATGGCAACAAACTCTTGCAGCTTCACCTTGACCTTTCCCTTTTTCTTATGGAAGTCAATGAACATCTTGCAACTGTGGTCATGAACTAAGGTTTTGATGTACTTGCTGCCACCATTTGAAAGATTGTCAAATGGTCCGCACACATTAGAGTGTGTCTAGTTCAAGATTGTTGTCGCACGTTGCCCATTACGCTCAATGGGCATTCGCATTATCTTGCCTTAGAGGCATGGTTCACAAAATTTCATGTACTTTCCCTCATCCTTGGCCTCGCATCACTCCATTCCATGAACCACATTGTGTTGCAGCATACCTTATAGTGTGATATCAGCCACATGGGCAAAGCCCATGTGCCATAGCTAAGCATCTGTGTCTTTGGCACGCTCTTACCCATAAATTTCATAAACTCCTTCTTTCCCTTTTTGTTTCCCTCGTTATTACAACAATGATCTTCGTCTTCCTTCTTGGGGGCCCCGCACTCTTGTACCTGATTCCCACGCTTGCCAAAGTTATGGAACTCCCTAGGATGCTTTGAACCCTTTTCACTGCCACCATTGCCTCTTCCTCCACTGCCTTTGCTTCCGTTGCCGCTCTGAAAAAAAACATGGTTATTTCGATGACCACGGTACTATGCACCATAGGCCGAAATCCTTGCCTCACTGCCACTGCAACGCAGGGCCTTGTTGCACACGTACTCAAACACTGCCTTATACATCAAATCCTCCTCCTTCCATACGCCAAAGACAGTGATCAAAGGATCCCATTTTTTGGGTAGTGCCATGAGGAGTATCATGGCCTGTATGTTGTCCATTTTCCTGTTAACTTGGGTCACTTGTTGCGACAGTCCTTAAAAGTGAAGTAGGATGTCTGGAATCGACTCTTCCCTGCTCACCTTAACCGAAATCAGTTTTGAAATGATGATGAGGCTATTTGCAAGAGCTATTGATTAGTGTACACGTGCAATCTTTTCAAAAGCCTTTGATGCATGTGTTTTACCTTGGAGGTAGACATGTTATGACCCATGCACTGATGTCACAAGAATTGCAACCACCATATTGTTTTTTAGCGTTCCATTCTCCATGCCTAGCAGTTGTTATAAAAGGTTCAACCTCTTAACCAAGGAACATATTCAAGTAGCCACGCACCCTTATGACAATCTTAAATTGTCATTGCCAGAAGGGAAAACCTTTCTCAATGGTCTTTGACATGCCATCAATGACCTACTCAAGACTGAGCATCGTTGGTGTTCTCATACTGCATCTATACTTGTCTGCTTCTCTGCTTTATTAAGGCGAATCTAGGCTGATGTAGGTTGTTGTCAACTACCACTTTAGAAGGTGCAGTTCTGTTCCTTACCTCTTAGCTATTGATCACCTACAAACATAGAAGAACCCACTCTAGCGAACCCACGGTCGTGCCTCCAAGGGTAAATCTTACCATGGTTCGGGCCCAAAGGGTGTACCTCCAAGGGCAGAGCTTGTCATCGACCCTTGTTTGCTAGGTGCCAGCACCCACTGTTGGAGTTGATGGAGCACATGGAGCAGATGGAGTTGATGCAGCTCATGGGTGTTGCAAGTCAGAAAGGGCAAGAGAGAGCGTAGAAGCGTACCTTACAATGGGTCACTGTGGGACCATAACCCTTTGTCAGGTTGCCGGAGGCAACAGATTAAAAAAAAGGCTATCATGATGGCACTTTTTGTTCGCTCCTAATATTGCAACTAAGAGGAGATATCACTCTCCAGAATCCCGGTTCAACACAAAGAAATTCATAGGAATCACTTCCTTGAACTCCTTGGGCTAAGCCAAACCAATGCTTCTATATTGTCGACCTCTAGTGGAAAACTATGTGAGGAGTCTCAAAGGTAAGAACTAGAATGAATCACAGGCGACTAGCAAGTACTTATACTTCTAGAAACAACCTCTAGCCTAGGCCCGCAGTGGCTCCTTGGATGAGCCACTTTTGGTGCAATCTGTATTCTATCGTCCCCCCCACCACCTACATGGCACTCTCTGTGACCGCCAAGTGGCGCCCGCCACCAGGACTAACTTTGCAATGTTCTAATTTGTCACTTAGAACCTTCATATCCCCGTTTTGGAAAACAAAAAATTGTCACTGGGCTAGGATTGGACCTAATGTCCTCTCGCTTTGAAGACTAACTCTCCATCGTCTGAACCACAAGGATTTTTTGTGGAGAGTGTTTTCTGGCTATACTATACAATTTAGACCAAGGGTAGTAGAGGTTTGAGTGAGTAATCTCCTTTTTCTGAAAGTAGGTTTCATGGTTTTTTAAAGTCTAATACTGCTTTCTGTTCATCCATGGCATCCTTTTCGTTGTTTTGTGTCTAAGTTTCCATCGTTGTCAGGCTTCAGCACGTAAGAAAAGATATGTCTACGTGCGCACTTCATGTAGTAGGCCATTCAAGGGGAACGAGATTCATGCATTTGATACATGGGAGAAGGCAGACTTTCCACGCAGATGGAAAGAAGTAAGGGAAAACTCAGTGCTTGTGATATAACATCATAATAAAGGAACTATTGAGAAATACAAGGCACTTCTTAATTCTAAATGATATTCTCAAGTTCTAGGCACTTACTTTGGGGACAATTTTGTCACCGTGGGCAAGAACTCAAATGGGCATGTTTTGTTTGCATAAGGGGCATAGTTTGATTGGGAGATACATCACATACACATGAAGAATGTTTTTCTTCATGAAATGCTATGAGAGGGGATTAACATCATAGAGAAAGAACAAGTGGAAGATGGTAGTGGTAGGATTTATCGTCTCAAGTGATCATTGTATGGTCTCGAACAGTTTCCACAGTGCTAGGAAAAGGAGTAATCATCCGGCCTGGTGGATGGAAGTTTTGCGAGGAGCAATGCAGAGCATTGAACTTTTTTTTGAGGAGAATAAAGATTGTAGGTAGAAGTTCTTGTGTATGTTGGTGATCTAGGTCTCTTTTCTCTGTCCATAGCAGAGTTCTCTTAAAAAACAAAGCTGCTCAACAAGCAATGAAAGATAAAAGACTAGGGGGAAGTTAGCACATTTCTAAGGATAGGGGTCAGGCGGAACAAACAGGAAGGGTGGATTGAGATTGGTTAGCAACATAACGTTAATAGTTTGGCCACAAAGCATGCACTTATCTTATAAGATTTGTGACCACTGGTAACTCTCATCATGCAAAAGGGAATGAAGAAGATCAATATTGCAACCGTTGTCACTCTAAGAAATGAGGTTGACACCCATCTATACCAGTCAATCGTGGGAAGATTGATGTATGCATCTGTCACCACTGATCCAAACATCACACGTGTTGTAGGCCTTCTCTCTCAATTCAGCAGCTCCAAATAAAGTCTTCACATGAGGGCGTTGGTTCATTCCTTCTCTAAAATGTGGACACAACTGCTGTCATTCTTCCATATCACCAGACACCACATGGTCTTTAGCTAGTTGCATTCGTTGCTTGCGACTATGCAGCGGATGTTGCAAGATCGCACATCAAGACAAGGTACGTCTTCAACATTGGAAGGGGAGCGGTCTCATGGTGAAGCTGCAAGGAAGACTTCACCACCACAAGATCAACACAACCAAAGCTTGTGGCACTGAGTAAAGCTGCAAAGAAGACAACATGGTGGCACCTCTTCTTGCATGACCCACACGTTCACATTTTACACATTCCGCTCATGCGTGAGTAGAAAAGCGTGCTCAAGATCAATTCAATCCTAATAAATCATTGCCTCTCCAAACACACTCGTTTTGCACATCACTATGTGTGAGATGCATTACACACATTAAGATTGTCTCCATTCATGGTGTGTAGTCTCTCTATCCATGTGCAGACTTCTTGACTAAGGGCTTACCTGCGCCGTTGCTCTATTTTCATTCACAGGTTGCAGGGCTGGTATGGCTTGGACTCTAAAAAACAGGGTGTACAAAGAAGTGTTGGAATAGAAAGGTTTTGCCCCCTCTTTTTCCTCTTCTTTGCATGCAAGACATACTTTGTTCTCTTGGGCTAGTTTTTGGACATGTTTGACAACTTGCATGTTGATTGGAAGTTCCCCATTAGCTCTTCAATCTTAGGGGTGACGGATGTGGCCCTTAAGGCGCACTCCTACTTAGATAACTCCAACTCCATGTGTTGCCTCTGCTCTGCTATTATTAACATAGCCATGCAGACTCTCCTTCCTTCTCTAGCACTTGTTTTATGTCAGCACCCGTGTGGGTGGCTCTGTGTGTGTGTGTGTGCGTGTGTGTGTGTCTGTGTGTGTGTGTGTGTGTGTGTGTGTGTGTGTGTGTGTGTTTGTGTGTGTATGTGTAGTTGTATGTGTGAGTCAACATCTTCACTTCATGACTTACATTGCCACTGTCAGATGAATGGAATAGTTAAGGGGTTAAATGACAGGGTCTTCACACTTTGGAACGTGTCCGATATAGTTTTGACAGTGTATATGTCTTAACGTCTTAGGCATTATATAAGGAAAATTCACTCGTGTGTTTTCTATACCTTCTAGGCATGTGGTGTCTCACATCGTCACCTCATACAAATTCCCTTTTATGGAACAACAAGGAAAATGGGACTTCCAGCATCTCTTGCTCCATATCGCCTCCCCTCTCCTAATGTACAAGGCTTTGTATGTGGCAAAAAGCATAGAATGTACACAATAGTAAATCGCATTAACTCTTTGAATAATCTCACAAGAAAACACTTATGCCTTCTCTACAATTCCTCATATACACCATCATACACTCACAACATTCATTTTCCCAGTTTTGTGGGTGAAATGGAGCTAAGTGCCTTGACCTTTCTTGCTAAATCACCCCACACAATATGGGGCAAGTGTAGAATGGGTTTATGAGGTGGATTTCAGCAATTTAAACGGTAGAGGACATCACGTGACTTCCTTGAGCTCCCCAAATGGAGTCCAAAGGCAGTGTTTCCTACATTTTGAATGGATTTATTTGAGAATCCAGTGTATGGTAAATGGGAATATACTTGGACCTGCTACCATGGGCCCCAACAATAGCTTGGGCTAGAAGAGAATGAAACCCACAGTCATAAGTGCTTTTGAGAGACGGGTTTTGTACAATAGAGAATCTCATGGGCCGGAAAACGCAGTTATGCCATCATAAGTAAATTACATCATTATAGATATGTCAAGGATTGTAGCTCATAGAATTGGTCACATGTCATTTCACCATGAGCTTCAATCATATCAAGGAAACCATGCAAAACATTGCTAGTTATGGGATTAAATCTACTGTCACTTCTAAATACATCTACAAAAGTTCCTTGGATGTCATCCTAGCATGTATATTGGAACATGAGTGTAGATTGTTTCGGTTATTGGTGATGAATGCAAACGTTTTCAATGCTTGAACGGACACAAATACAAAGAAAGTAACCAAATGCTTGGAAAAGCAGCAAAAAGTGTTTCATAGGCCCCAGTAGCATTTGTGTTTTCTACTTTTGTATAGTTTTATAACTTATAAAATACTACGGAAATGATATCTTTCACTGTATATTGTAGCACAAAAAACGCAACGTAAAGTACTCGTTATAAACATCAATTAGATTAACATGCAAAAGGCTTGGAGGATACACAAGGTATCCTTGAAGAGACGACAGGGGTAATGAAAAAGAAAGAGGCAAAAGATCAATACTATTGAATCACTTGCATTGAAGATAACACCAAAATAATCTTTTAAAATGTGGAATCATGAAATAAATCGTTTTTCAACTGAATTGCTGACAATAAGTACCTTTTCAGATTCAGAAAATGCAAAACATAATTTTTCGTCAACTTTGCCTTTTAAAGCAGCATGGAAATTCATCTTTTTTCATTTTTTGTTAGCTTAAAGATTAAAAATACTGGATGCCTTCACATCATGCCAATGGGGAAACAATCATGTGATGAAGGATGTCATCATACATAAACGTTTCACCCTCAAAAGAGAACATCGCATCACATGGCATTGCAAGTACAATAAATACATGTCATTTGTTTACATATATTTATATACATTTTAAATATTTTGTACATTTTTTTAATGTATTTTTTTATGTTTATGATCAATATTATCTGCATGGAAGTTTTCACGTTTTCCACATTTTTCACCTTCCAATATCGAATAAACCAATTTTTCACATCTACATTTTTCACCTTCCAATATCGAATAAACCAATAGTAGAGTCTCAATGAAAAGGGAAGAGTTATGTTTCACATACAAATGAGTCCTCATACTTGCAAATAGGAGGTTTCCTTTGAGATTCATCGTGAAATATATGGGAATTCATATAATTAAACCTTCCTCTGTACTCTTTTCTTGCAAACATTTTGACCTCTCCTTCCTAACTCTCAAGAGATGTAACATATTCAACCACTCAGAAGAATTACTGACATAATATTCGTAAATGTATTAAAAACTTGAAATTATTCAACTGACTTCTAAACAACAAAAGATTCCATGAATATGTGCTTTGATTTTGTTAAAACCTACTAAACTCCTGGTTGATTCTCTTGAAACCCATTCAAAGTGTGGCATCACACATTCTTTGACTTGAGCACCCTCATTTAATTCTTTTATACATTTTTCTTGTATGATCAGCACTTGTCATTGTAGTTCCCTCAACAAGAGGTCTTGTTGCTTGTTGATTCTTTTAATCATCTACTACTCTTCAACGCATCCTTATGAACAAGAGATGTTCTACTCATAACTATACTTACCTCTACATAATTTTAGTTCTATTTGAATTCAGAAAATAAACTTGTTACATAGAACGAACATGTTTGCAATTTCATAAAACGTTTGGTTGTTTTCCCTACCAAAACCTTTATTCTTGTCAATAGCCAATGAGAACTCAGAACGAAGCGGATGTTGATATGATATTGAAGAGGATTATGGAGATGAATGTTTTTATGGTAAAAACATTTTTTTTCCTCAGGTTTCCGTTTGTGATAAAGCTAGTATATATTTTCAAATGAGGGCTGATAGTCGGAAAAAAGTATGAATATTTTCCGAAAAATGGTCCCTTTGTTTTATCAATGAAAACTGGACAAACAGTTTCAAAAGAAGGATATCTACACACAGAGCTAACTTCTTTAATATCTTAGATTAAGTTTCATTTTATATGTCCATTGCTTCCTTTAACTTCCTTTGCTTCATGAATGAAGTGGAAATTCCAATTCTCTTACATCTTCAAGCAACAAAAAAACAACTTCTTCAGGATCATGTAGATCATCGATCTACCTTGCTATGACCTTTGTGAAATAATAAATATGCAAGAACGTAATTCTATTAATAATTTATTAAATTTATGAGTACATTTTGAACGCATTTTGTGATGAATGTAAGGAACTAAAAACAAATTATTCTCAAAAACGTAGGATAGAATTTGCTTTTGTTGTTTTCTTACAATCATGACTATGTAAATTCAGAATTTGACCAGAATAACATGTGAATTTTCGGACAATGAAAATAGTTTATTTATAAGTAAGCAAGTTAGTCAAGCATCTGAAAAATATGTACACTGGCCAAGAATGAGGCGCAAGGGCTTGACCATCTTCATTTTTTATGTTAAAAAGATATTCAATCTCATCTCACCATGGCCCTTATACCATGAACATGGATTGGTTTCAGCATTGAATATGAATTAAGAGAGAAAGTAAACCTTAAACCCAAATAGGAAGGTCCACCACTTGTAAACAGAAGTATAAGTTAAACTGTGAAATCACGGTTGACACGACCCATTCTGACAAAAGTGCATGACCAAAAACAAAAATTCAAATTGAAAATTTCACAATCATGGTTTCATAGAAGCATTTATGAATTCTTGAACAAAAACGAAAGATGTACATGTCATTATCGTCATTAATACACAAATGTATGTGTATATGTATATGTATATGTATATGTATATGTATATGTATATGTACATGTATATGTATATGTATATGTATATGTATATGTATGTGTAT
>SZWC01009316.1:64256-77360 GCA_023375785.1 Penium margaritaceum | reverse complement strand
GTATGTGTGTGTGTGTGTGTGTGTGTGTGTGTGCGTGTGTGTGTGTGTGTGTGTGTGTGTGTGTATGTGTGTGTGTGTGTGTGTGTGTGTGTGTGTGTATGTGTATATATGTGTGTGTGTGTGTGTGTGTGTGTATGATTTTTATTTCTCACCTTTAGCTCAACCTGATGGCTTCAAGGTATAACACGTCTTGCACTGGGCGGAATAGTGTCGTTCACCTTCCACCTGATCTTCCTTGGGTACCATTTCAAAGTTTTTGATTAATGTAAGGTGAGGCTCCTTTGAACAAGACAACCACAGCATTTCAAAATTTTCAATCAGTTTTGTGAAATGCTCTTTGCACAGTTTGAGCATCCCTGTTACTTCGCCATTGTAAGGAGTTTTGTTGTATCCCTCGACCAAGCACGTTGTCCCTTTGGGATTGTTCCTTATCCAAATAACCTACACGGTAAGACAATTGTACATATAACACAACAAAACAAGGATGAGGAGGTATTCAAGAGTGGCAGTTGCATCGTCATTGGACAATACATTGGAATGGTAAGAATAGTCTGAACGTTGTACTAATTATCTCTAAATGGAAAACAGAGTGAGACCATAGTATACTTTGAAGTGTACCATACTACACATCCTGCCAAGGCCAAACAAAAGGGGAGGGTCATTATCCTATTTCAAGCTATTCAAAGCGTGTCGTTAACAAAGAAACAACATGAATGTGAAATTTCTAGACCACTGTGCAGGAGTCAAACACTAATGGTTCATAACACCCTACAAGTGGGAAGAAAGTGTCATCAACTCATACATTAATGCGAACATCCTATTCAAAACTTTGCACACGTGTTTATTTCAGTTCTAGTGCATTCAGATGGATGGAAGACAGCTTCAGTATAACTCACGCACCTCTGCGGGTGTGATTTCAATCAACGTCTTCAGGGTCTCTTCAATTGTTGTCCTACGAACTCGCCCTCGTGAATCCCCCATATCTTGAGAAGAAAGAGAACTGTGGGATTTGAGGGGTGACTTGATAACTTGTATGAGAATTTAAAAACTTCCACACTGGATGTTGACAAGCATATTGTGCACATGAGATTCTAACAAAAAAGGTCATGAGAATGTACCACATAGCATAGACACAAATCGGACTGGTACACTGCGATACTGAATACCGCAGTACCCACGTACCGCGGTATTCAACACCGTCCTAAGTTTCTCAAATGTGGATACTGATATTGGTAATGCACCTACGGTACGAATTGTATGGTTCAGCTACCATGGTACATACTTTCTACCGCGGTACACGATATATTGTGGCATGTTAATAAATTATTCAATCTGGAGTACCACACCGTTACTTTCCGTGGGAGTCGCAAGCGACCAACTTGTTTGTGAAACAATGACAATTCTCTTGAAATGTGGATTTCCAGAGAAAACATAGACATTTTGTTTCTCTCAACCTCCAAGAACGTCGATGTGAGAGAGAAGAACAACGCATCGAGAAATACTTACCCCCTCAAATTGATGGCGTGGGGGGGGGCTCGTTTTACATTTTCTAGAAGGGGCAAGCATCGCAAAAAGCATTCCGTCGTTGGTGCTTGCAGTTGCGTGCATGTTTCTTCTCACACGCACCCCCCCCCTCCCCCCGTCCCCCAACTTTCGGTTCTCGACTTTGCCTTTGCAGCACCTCGTCACAATATCGACCTGCGGACATCAACTTTACCGTAACATTACAAAGGAATCTCTACAAACGTTATTTCTTTTTGGTCTGGAAGTCTGATTAGAGAGATGGACGTTTTTAGAATGAGAGAAACTACCCCTCCACGTGTGTACCTGACCGTGCAAAAGTAGCAGTCGTCAATCAGACCATGGGAACCATTAGACAAGAAGTACCACGGTACCGTTACAACAGATATTCAACGATTCCTTGAAATGTGGTTCTACGGTTGTGAAATTCAGGAATTGTACCGCAGTACCACAGAAGGGTACCTTGGTAGGTTTGTACCAATCACGTACCAGTATCGTGAACAAAAATGTTGTACCGCGTTACTGAAGTACCGTGGTACAAATCCATGGTATGCCGCGGTACCGGTAGTACTGCTACCAACCCTGGACACAAATCACAAATGTCTTAGAAACAGAAATGGCACATACGATATAGAACAAAGACAAAGCACACCCCATAAAGCACAACGTTGTAGCACACAAACACAGCAAGCGGAAACAGCACCCAGGACACAACACGCAAAAACAGAAGACATGACACATCACATAGACAACACAAATAATACATCACACAAATACAGGACACACCACACACCACATGCCACACAGCACACAAACAGAGCACGACAAAAAAGCATACAAGGGACATCACACAAGCGCAACAACACATACAAGACAGAACGCACAACACAACAAACACAACACAGGACACAAACACTGCAAGCACAACACAGCACAAAAACACACCACAGCCTGGTTGAGAATCTTGTTTATGGTACTTTCTTGAGAATTCCTTTAATGGAACAGCTATAATTCAGGCTTTCAGGAATGAAAAATAATTAAAGACAATAAGGAAGAAACAAAAAGAAGAAGAAAAAGAAAGCACACACAACATAGCACGCATGCACAGCAAACAACACACAGCTCACGAACACGGCATACACAATGTAGCACACAAGGCACACACCACACAGCACACTACCACACCACATATGACCCAGCACATGAACACAGCACAACCACATAGCAAAAGAACACAGCACACATAACATAGAAAACAAACAAAGCACAAACGACATAGCACACTAGACACGTATCACACCACATAGGACAGAAACACAGCACACGCTACATAGCACACAGACACAACACACACCACATAGGACACAAGAATATCACATACCACTAAGCCTCGGCATGTGAGAGTACTCTCACGAGAGTCCTCGAACTCGAGCCGAGCGACGCGAGATTTGAGAGAGGTTCGCAATCGGCTTGACTTTGCAGTTTTGAGAGTCCAACATCTTGGTCTCGTACGTGTGAAACGATGATGAATGAACATAACTACACAGCGATCGCTAGTGGACACCAGAAACGCTCTGAACGTGCAATCAATTTTGCTTTCGTACGTCTGGATGCGGTACTGGCTGGTAGTTTGACGCTTTAGTTACGCATGCCAAGAAACGCTGCGAGCAATAGACGTTGGGGTTTGCAACGATTGGAAGTCAAAATTTGGTTACACGTCGCGACACATACTCCGGCAGCCAGCCATCGCAACACCCTTCCCAAATGCTCAACGTTTGCATTACAAATTCTTCCCCCTGGAATTTCTTTTTTATGTCGAACGTCACCAATTCCAGCATCTAATGTTCAGTTTCGAGTAAGAACATGACAAACCACAAAGACATACAATTTCTTCTCTGTAAAAAGAGATAAAAAGAACAACGTTGTTCGCAGTCATTTCCTCTTTCCAATCTACGGTCGGATTTGTAACTTCACGTGATACGTGCTTCCTGGGCAAGATTCGTATGTTGACATAGATTCAGGTGCTTTGTGGTATAACTGAACTACCACGGATAAAACCACCGCAAACTGGAGCGTTTGAGGTGCAAATTGCTTGTGCATCTTTGAGTTTATGCCGCAGATATTCTGGTCACCTACAGTTGCCCATGCGATTGCCACAGTTGACGTGGAAAGTCATTGCATTTTGTTGTTCTGGCAGAATGGAACTTATGAACCAGACAGAAAAGAGTGTTTACAACACACAATCTGACCATGGCGTTTATGTTAGTCTGTGGTCAGAGTCAAGCTGGCGACCTTTCCCACATCTTCTGCACCGATAGTTTTCTACGTTCTTCGTCACCGGTCAAACCTGAGCTCCATTCACAGATCCGCAAGGTTAGAGCAGGAACTCAGATTAGCGCAACGGAGCACGTGAATCAGGTCAACGCAACTGAATCTAGAGGTTCTAGACGAATCCTGATTTACGCAGACATCTTGTTTTGCGAGCAAAATCTTGACAGATACCCAGAACCCTCGAGACTCCGCAAACGAGAGGCGGTATCGACAATCTCGCCGTCGAGACTCCAGTGGCCTCGACGGTGAGAATCTCAAACTCTCGTTTGCCAAGGCTTGCATACCACATAGTACTCCAATATGGGCCATACGACATAGCACACCAAGCCACCATTGCAGGAGAAGTTTCCACAGCGATTTTGAAAGCAATAGCATTCTGACAACAGTTAAGAACAGCACATTTCTTGTGCTAGATAAACCATGTGCCATGATGCCATGGGCCGAACTAGCCAGCGCAGGCAGCAGGGTGGCCACAAGCATCAGCATCAATGACACTCTAATTCACGAAGACAATAGGATGAAACTCTGAAAACGGGGAAAAGATTGTCCGACAGCCATGTCCAAAAACTATCCTGCTGCACTTAAGCCACTACGAACAACTTCCTCAGCTGCTTTGAAGGGCACTTGTGACGCGTTTTGAGCTCTGCCGTGATCTCCTTTGTGATCCAATTTTCAGTACATGTGGTACCATTGCGACCTACTTGTCTTCCTTGAGCATGCTCTTCTGAATATGATCTTCAGCACCTTTTTAGCCTTTGCTGCAACAGTACGGATCTCAGGGTCAACAGCCTTCTAGTTGAAGAGCTCTAGGGCGGGCACTGCGCAGGAAGGGTATGGCAGTGAGGAGGTCGTCAATGAGCTTGATAGCCATGTTAATGAGGGTGCGGCTAAGCCTCGGTGTTCGAGAGGACTCTCACAAGAATTCTCGAGCTCGAACTGAGCGACGCGAGACTTGATAGTCGTCAAATCTCGCGTCGAGTTTGCCGGTTTGATGGTTCAAAAGTTTGGTCTCACAAGTGTAACCGGTGATTTCAAGGAATATGTGAAGAAATTGGCAGCGTTGTTGCAGCTTACGAGTCGAATTGTGAAGAAGCGGTAACCTAATTTGTACATACCGGCTGGCCTGTGGCAAACCAATCGGTTCATCTTTGAGTTTATGTCACATATAAGAAAACAAGTATACAGTGTATGGTAGGGGTTTGCGATGATAGAGGGCGCACGAAACTTTGTTTTCTGCTCCTAGCACCTCGGAGGACGAAGCATCCTAGTACAACGCAGGAGGCACTAGCACGCAGACGAAGCATCCTAGTACAAGACAGGAGGCACCGCGCGGCTGGCAACCGCCGGAATACGTCGCCAGCGTATTCCAGCAACGTGGGAAGTTGCTACACACCTTCTAACAATCGTTTAATTGGGATCCGATGTTCATTCCTCAAATACTACGTTAGCGGACTTCGATCCCAGGTTTAGTGCCATCAGCTGCGTCTATGCTCGCCATCGGCGACAGGGTTGGGGTTCGTGTGCGAGAGTCGCTGAAGGGCAAAAGCGACAATTTGTGGAAAAAATCGACGGCGATAGCAACCAACCAATATTTGTAACAAACTCCCAACAATCGCGTACTGATGGTTGAGCAGCAGTGGTCAACGACATTTTTGACCCTGGGCCCGATGTGAGACAGTAAACCAAGAAGGCTCAGCGAGGCCTCCGCAGTCTTCTGGTTGTTGTGGTGGGACATGCCCTTGGACAAGGATGGCAGGAACTGCTTGATGGCGAAGGGGCAGAAGGACGAGCACACAGCACTGTTGGCAGCCTCTGCTGCTGCGTTCACAGCAGCCAGCTCATCGGCGTGGAGGGCAAGAGTGGTGGGCACGATGGGTACCAGGAAGGCTTCGGCCGCAAGGCCGAACTTCTCCTAGAGCACCTTTATGACCACTGTGGCAGCCTCACCAACGCCCATACTCTGGTCTCCGCCGGCATCCATGATGCGGGGTGACAATCTTGTACGCCACGAACATGCTGATGGCGTCAGCCTAAATAATGGCAGGCAATGAGTGGAAATGTCTCGGCAATGCCTAGCAATGCCAGGCAATGCATGGAAATGCCTAGGCAATGCCTGGGGAATGCCTGGTAATGCCGGGTAATGCCTGGGAATGTTTGGCAAGGCATCGGCAAAGCCTCGCATAATCGATTTCATGCTCTGCTCCAACTCCGAATAGGTTCAGCGAGATGCTGCGACTGGGACCTTCTTGCCGACGTGCGTACCGGTGGCCATTTTGTATAGCTTATGCAAGGCCCAAAAGCATTCGAGAGCTGGAGGGTTGTGCAAGCACGAGGCTTGCGCTCCAAAGATCGGGGGCTGCTATTAGAAGCGATTGCGTGTCGGTCAGCTAGCAGTTCTGAGCCGATTGACACATGTCTTCCATCAGCATGGACCTTTTTAGGCGCGATGCTACCCACCTACTAGCAGGTTGAGTTGGATTGGAGCCGAAGCGACCGCCGCCTCCGTCACTGCCGCCGCCAATGCTGCTCTTGCTATAGCTGCTTCTCATGCTCCTGGTGTTCGTGTGCGAGACCCCGCTGAATGCTGCAACAGAATTGACACGCCGACGTCAGCAATCGAGTGACCGCGGCAGCTTGCCGGTGGGTGTGTTCCACAGTCGGCTGGCACAGAGAGAGGTAAAGAGATGCCTTGCTTCACTGGCGTCGGCTGCGGAATGAGGCTGCTGCGGAGGCAATGGCTAAGCTGATGCAGCGGTGTTGCTGCAGAAGCCCAAGTCACGACATAAGCACCGCTCGGACATTTTGGCGGTGCGATCAACCACGTCGAAAGTGGCGGGTACCTCGAAATTTTAGCCAACGTGTGGCCCATGCCTGCGCCTGCCCGCTGTGGATTTTTCGAACTGGGGGGGCTGCCACTGCATCAAGACAAGCCCAGGGGTAGTTCATGGTTGGCAGTCAAGACATATTGCATTAACCATACTTTGCAAGAGGAAAGGAAAACGGTTCCAGGGAGGTTGGTTTCAATATCATATGCTAAATACCATCCACCCTTTTAAGCTTCGCACGATGTTTTTTCCTACGTCTCTTGCTCTTTTTGTTGTTGACCCTAGTTATAAGCGGCAAAATCAAGGAGAGGGGGCTACCTCAGCTCAAGACGAGCCAAATGTTGAACCGAGCACGTGATAATTCATGTTACGAGGATGGATGACAGTTTGGTTATATCAAGAATGTTGTAAAGCTCACGCTCAAGAAACGACAAAACACCGAAAATTAGGTGGTATAAATTGCGATTTTCCAATCATCTTCTCCTTCTTATTCTTATTCTTCATCTTCTTCTTCTTCTTCTTCTTCATCATCATCTTCAACTAAATTCTAAAGTTTGGCTTTAGCCCTCATCAATTTCTTTCATAAAAAGGTGGGCAGAAACCCTCCTTTTATGGTGCTACATGATGGATGAAACTATTGCAACGGTCTTATTACAGTGGAGGATCAAGGTTTAGCCCAACATTTGCGCCAAGTGTAGTGAAAGTATGAGGCTCGAAGAATCGACCAAGCAGAATAACATAATTTTGCTTCGATGGGACCAAAGATCATCTCCAAGTTCATGTTACAGAGCTAGTCTGCAATTTTGACGCTCTTTTCTTTCTATGTCCCCACTCATAACCGACTAAGGGAAAGACATGTTTTCAGGATCATAACTCATCCGCAGGTTGTGACATGGGACAGATTTGCTCATGAGATTTTTTAGCGAGCGCCGGCGAGCTCTCTCTCGCCGGCTAACGGGTGGAATCGACTAGCGAGTTCCACCTCGTAGGTCACTCACTCTCCTCTTTCACGTTTCTGAAGTTTAATCCTTGCACACCTGTCCGTTTTGGACAAGGTCAGTTGCGTTTTGACCACAGTGTGGTGCTCCACACAGTATTGTAAGGGAGGAAGGACGAGGGGTTTCTGTTTTGGTATCAGAGCAGACGAGGTAAAGCTCGTTGCGCTTCGCGAGAGGAGCGCAGCACGGTCCTGGAAGGACCCGCTGATCAGCAGCCGCAGCAACGGCTGAGCCAAGCAGCAGCTGCACGGAGCAGCAGCGGCAACGGCAGCCGAGCAGAAGCAGCAGCCACAGAGGTGGCTAAGCGGAGCAGCGGCAGCAGCAGCAAGGAAGCACAGTAGCAGACGGCAGCGGCTGCCAGCAGCTGCGGGAGCAGGCAGCAGCCGTAGTGACGGCTGCGTTGCCGCAGCACACGCGGCAGCTGCGTGGAACAGTAGCCGCAGCGGCAGCAGCGTGCAGAAGCGAGCGGCAACCGCAGCTGGCGGCTCCGGCATTGGACAGCGGCCGTAGTGACGGCTACATAGCCTTCGTGACAGCTGCGCAGCCGCAACGTTGGCTGCAGTTGCGTGGAGTAGCAGCCACAGCGGCGGTGGCGTGCAGCAACAAGCAGCAGCAGCAGAAATAGGCTGCGTGAGTGGGCAGCGGCCGCAGGTGTGGTGACGTCCGCTGCACAAAGCAGCATCAGCAGCAGCAGCAGCAGTCGCAGCAGCGACGGCAGCAGCAACGACACCCTGCCATCAAGCTCTGCTCTTTGGTATTCCCCTTCCCCTTCTGGCTGGGTTCCCCTCTACTCCTGGGCTGGGTGGGGGTGGTTCAGGTACACACGGTGGTCCTCAACAGCCCCTCCCATATTTCCCATGCCCACTGGGGGGGGGAAACTCTGCCGAAATTTTTCGGCAGTGTGGGGGGATCAATTGACAACTTTCAGGTTGAAAAAGGCCTCTTTCAGTTCTCCCACACCCACTGGGGCGGGGGAAACGCTGCCGAAATATTTTTGGCAGCGTGGGAGGGTCTATTGGCGGTTTCCAGGCTGAAAAAGGCCTCGATATCAGTCCCACGCCCACTGGGGCAGGGAAAATACTGCCGAATTTTCTTTCGGCAGCGGCTGTCACCCAAGAGCAGCACCAGCGACAGCAAAACGCGCTTACGACACTCCACTAGGCTCCATGCTGAAGGCCGCGCATGTCGGAGTCGGTAGTACCAGCTCCACTACGGATGCTGGCGCTGACGCCTCTGGAGTGGCTGGTAGCACACCCGTTGTGACGCGGGACGAACCCCCGTATAGCCCAAGCTCACTGGCACTTGGCCTGCGCAAGCTGCGTGAGCAACAGGCTCAGCAGGCTGAACAGACGGCCAAGCAATTGGCTGATCTGTTCAAGCTATTTCGGGATGCAGTCCAGCCACAGTAGCTGCAGCAGCAGTAGCAGCAACAGTAGCAGAAGCAGTAGCAGCAGCAAGAGCAGCAGCAACAGATACTCCGCGACGCTGTGCGAAAGGGAAAGATGACGGTCGAGAGTGCAATTGCAGCTGACGTCGATGTAGCTCTAGGAGCATTCGATGCTGAACCGTCTGACAACCTCCCCGAGTCGGACTCAGACGCTAGTGACGAGGAAGGCATGCTACGCCTTCGTCTAGCACAGCTGGAAAAACGTCGTCGGATCCCCTCGACCCGCCGATCAGCACCGAACGGCAGCGCAGGCCCAAGCGACACACTCAGGGTCATCACGGACCCATCCTCCTTAGAGGACCAGCTACTCCACCTGAGTCTCGGACTGCGGGAAGATCCCCCGTCTCTGTCGCTCGAACAAGCCGCACCGGCACCCCTACCGATGGCGAAGCCTCCCAAGTGGTTCGAGACCGACCCTCCCGCCTACCGGCAGGAGGACAGTTACACCACCTGGGAGCCACGATTCCGCATGTGGATAGGCAGCGAAGGGGTGTATCCCTACTACACCAGTCCGTATCAGACTGCAGACCCCCAACAGATGACAACAGCTGCTCGAGCTCCCTACAGTCTCCTTAAGGCTGTGCTGGAGGAGTACATCCTCGACTTCGAACCCTTCCTTGGCGATCCGGGCACCGGAAGTGAGGCGGACTCCCGCGGTGCGTGGAAGCTGGTAATCACCTTCTTCGAAGGCGTGACCATGGCTACAATCTCACAGCGCCTCTCGGACTTCAACTCTCTGCGCCAGGGTGCACATGAGACACCGGCCGACTACTGGCGGCGGGCAATGCGACTGTACAGGGCTTTTGGAAAGAATGGGCTAGGACAACTCATGGCATTCAACACCATCCGCATCGGTGTTGGACGCGAGTACACAAAAGCCTTCGACAACTTCAGCCTGAAAAGTCTTCAAGAGATGGCTGACAGATGCTTTCTGCTGTCCTGGGCCACTGAGCACTTTCTTCACATCGCAAGAGTTGGAGCAGCGAATGATGCCCGTCATGGTGCGTCAACCACAGTCGTAACAGCAGGCCAGGCAGCGCGCATTATACCCCCCTCCTCCCACCATTCATCGCAGCCGACAGCGACAACTATAACAACAACTGGTACAGCTACCGCAATCCAGGGGAAGAGGGAAGGAGCAACAGGCAGGGAGGCAAGGATGGCAAGGGACAAGATACTCCGAAGCAAACTCAGGGGCGACAGTGGGAGTGCTACAACTGCGGAGGAGCGCACCGTTACACCGAGTGCAAGCTTCCCAAAAACTGGACAAAGATTGCGCAAGGCCTACAGAAGGCGTTCGAACAGCGTGAGCGCGCATATGCGCATTCCACAGCAGCAACCTGTGTGGCATCCATGTCAGCAGCAGGAGTAGCTGTCGATGATGCCAGCGACCTGTCACCTCTGGAGCAGCAGCTCGCTACGCAGGCCCGCGACATCGCCAAGCTTTGCCAGCTCCTACGGCTTTCCACTCAGTGAGGTGCGAGTGCATTGACTGAGCCGAGAGGTCTCACTGTCGGGTCTGTGGAGTCCGTGCTGTGCAGTCGGGATAGTGGTGGTGGAGCACAGTGTGCTATTGAGTCTGTGGAGTCGTTTGTTGCACGTGATGATGCTGGTTTTTCCGCTATCTTCACTACAGTCTGTACCGATCACGATGACCTGTCATGGCTTGATGCGTCGCAAGCACGTGTGATTCCGTAGCTCAGCAGTCATCTGCCGAGCAACCCCTGTCTACTGCGTGTACTGTCGGATGTTGTTCTGTCACTTCGCCAGAGCGTGTGACGGATGCCACCTGGATCCTAGATTTAGGTGCCACCCATCACATGACATGTCGCTGCCGTGATTTTGTTGTGCTTGGTCCTGTTGGCTCTGTGCGGTCTGTGCGGACGACTGCTGGGCATGAGATGCCTGTCCAAGGTGAGGGTGCGGTGCAATTCCATGGACCGTCAGGGCCGTTCTACATCTCCAACGTGTTGTATGTGCCTGATCTAGAACTCAGCGTGTTGTCTGGACGTGCGTGCACGCGAATGGGTGTCAGCGTCGCATTCACTGGTTAGGGTGCCACTGTCTCTGTCTGTGCAACCGCTGAAGTAGTGCTTCGTGGTAAGGCGGTTGGAGACTTGTACCACGTCTCTGACTGCCCCATATCCATCCCCGTCATGACACCCTCCGCTGCACGGGTGTTTGTGACGGGCACTCTGTCGCCTGAGCACCAGCGCCTACTACACAGACGCTTGTGTCATGTCCATCTGGATGCTGTTGATCGTCTGATTCGCACACAACCTGCGCTCGGTCTTGACGCGGCGTCCTTTGAGGCGCCACCTGAAACTGATTGCTTGCAGTGCGCTCAAGGTAAAAGACACAAGGCCACGTACCCTCTTTCCGACTCAAGGGCTCTGAAACCCCTTGAGTTGGTTCACTCTGATCTCCTGGGACCCCTCCTCGTGGAGTTCCAGGATGACAGATGGCGATACGTCCTGACAATTACGGACGACTTCACCCGCATGCGGTGGATCTTCAGTTTGCGCCTGAAGAGTGATGCTACGCTCGCCGTGCGTACGTGGCTCGTTATGGCCGAACACCAGTCTGGCCACGTCCTCCAAAACTTCCGCTCTGATCGGGGTGGTAAATTCATGAGGGACCTACATTGGTACTTTGTCGAAGTGGTGATGTTTCACAACCTCTCCGCCCCCGCCACGTCCCAGCAAAATGGCGTGTCTGAGCGCTGGAACCGCACCATGAAAGATGCGGTTTGCTCAATGCGAGTGGACAGCGGCATGCCGGAAGCATCCGCTTTTGAGGGCATGGCATACATAACATGGGTCTGGAATCGGATCCCTCATGGCCCCCTCCCCAACACACACACCCCATACCAACTGTGGTATGGGCGCCGTGCCGACCTCCGGCTGGCGCATGTTTGGGGATCTCTTGCCTGCGTCTGGTTTACACCAGAGCAGCAAGGGACCAAGTTTTCCCCCCGCGGTCGCGTCTGTGCGTACATGGTCAGCACCGACTGGCAACGAGCTGATTTTTTTACAAAGGCCATCAGTCGTATGAAATTTCTTGCGGCTGTACGTTCTGTGGGATTGCACCCTGCCTGTACTGTGGACTGACCTCTGCTCTTGAGCTATGTCTGCTGTCATTCACCATCACTTTGTTTGTGCCGTTACTTGTATTAGTTCTATTACGTCACAGGTCTTGTTCGCCGTGGGGTCATGGGGGAGTGATATTGTACATACAGCTTACTGTGACCTTTCGGCTCACGTCCATTGCCTTGCAGACTCCTCATGAGGCGGAGGGCACGGAAGACTGGGGGAGCAGACGCGAGTCCGGCAGCTGGCGAGCAACCTCTGGATACACTCACATCGTCACTACCCCCCTCTTGGAGAGGTCACGCCAGGCCTTAAGACAATCCACTGTTGTGCCTGCTTGTCTGTGAACTGCAATACCTTGATGACGTGTTTTTGTCTTACTTGTGAGATTGTGTTAGTTTAGACAGGCACTGGATAGGCCGAAACTCAGATTGTGGGCAGGTTGTGACATGGGACAGATTTTTCCATGAGATTTCTTAGCGAGCGCCGGCGAGCTATCTCTTACCGGCTGACGGGTGGAATCGACTAGCGAGTTCCACCTCGTCGGTCGCTCACTCTCCTCTTTCACGTTTCTGAATATTAGTCCTTGCACATTNAATATAAACCCTAAAATCCCGAATGTAATTCGGGGTAGGGTTTGACTAGGATTTGAATGTAATTTTTTTTCGGTTTGTGGGTAGGAAAAATAAAACAAAATGAGTGTTTCCGCTTGATCTAAAAAACGGGCTTTTCGCTTGATCGCAATCGAGCGATGAGCTCTTTGTTCTTTTTTTTTCGACACGCAAACCCCCAAGTTTGATTTAGGGTTTTATGTTTTGCGCGGGCTCCGCCTGCGCAAAACATACAAAACCCTAAATCAAACTAGGGGGTTTGCGTGTAAAATAAAAAAGAAC
>SZWC01009316.1:40985-51062 GCA_023375785.1 Penium margaritaceum | reverse complement strand
CACTGGGACTCAAAATGCAGCAACACCCCAGGC
Organism: Penium margaritaceum; assembly: GCA_023375785.1. Classification (NCBI taxonomy): domain Eukaryota; kingdom Viridiplantae; phylum Streptophyta; class Zygnematophyceae; order Desmidiales; family Peniaceae; genus Penium; species Penium margaritaceum. The sequence continues at coordinate 51,029 of SZWC01009316.1, read as the reverse complement.
ATTGCCCGTGCATTGCCAGGCATTGCCAGGCATTGTCAGGCATTGCCCAAGCATTGCTAGGCATTGCCCACGCATTGCCAGGCATTGACAGGCATTCCCCAGGCATTGCCTAGGCATTGCCAGGCGTTGCCAGGATTTTCCTAGAAAATTGCAAGGCATTGCCAGGCATTGCCCAGGCATTGCGTAGGCATTGCCAGGCATTGCCCAGGCATTGCCAGGAATTGCCCAGGCATTGTCCACGCATTGTCCAGGAATTACCATTCATTGCCCAGGCATTGCCAAGCATTGCCCGGCATTGCCAGGCATTGCCCAGGCATTGCCAGGAATTGCCCAGGCATTGTCCACGCATTGTCCAGGAATTACCATTCATTGCCCAGGCATTGCCAAGCATTGCCCGGCATTGCCAGGCATTGCCTAGGAATTGCAAGGCATAGTCCAAGCATTGCCAGGCATTGTCCAAAATTGCCAGGCATTACCTTGGCATTGCGAGGCATTGCCCAGGTATTACCAGGCATTGCCAAGCATTGCCCAGGCATTGCCAAGCATTGCCCAGGCATTGCCTGGCATTGTCCAGGCATTGCCAGCCATTGCCCACACATTGCCAGGCATTGTCCAAAATTGCCAGGCATTACCTTGGCATTGCGAGGCATTGCCCAGGCATTACTGGGCATTGCCAAGCATTGCCCAGGCATTGCCAAGCATTGCCCTGGCATTGCCAGGCATTGTCCAGGCATTGCCAGGCATTGCCCAGGCATTGCCAGGCGTTGCCAGGAATTGCCCACGCATTCCCAGGTATTGCCCAGGATTTGCCAGGCATTGCTAGGCATTGCTTGACATTGCAAGGCATTGCCAAGGCATTGCCAAGCATTACCGAGGCATTGCCAGGCATTGCCAGGCATTGTCCTAGAATTGCGAGGCATTGCCCACCCATTGCCAGGCATTGCGAGGCATTGCCAGGCATTGTCCAGGCATTGCCAGGCATTGCCCAGGCATTGCCGGGCATTGCCATGCATTTCCAGGCAATGTCCAGGCATTCCCTAGCATTGCGAGGCATTGCCCAGGCATTGCCAAGCATTGACAGGCATTATCCAGGCATTGCCTGGTATTGTCCAGGCATTGCAAGGCGTTGACCAGGCATTGCCAAGCATTGCCAGGCATTGCAAGGCATTGCACGCATTGCACAGGCATTGCCAGGCGTTGCCCAGGCATTGTCGGGCATTGCCAGGCATTGCCCAGGCATTGCAAGGCATTGCCAAGGCATTTTCAGGCATAACCCAGGCATTGCCAAGCATTGCCAGGCATTGCCCAGGCATTGCCTGGCATTTGTCAGGAATCTGTCCTGGCGTGCTCTGATCCACCACAAGTGTTCACAGCTGCTTATTGCAAAGAGACTTCCAAGGGAAATGTGTGCTTTGGGTCGCCGCACACCAAGGGAGCAGAATTCTGGCAGAATACAGGTTGCGGAAACTGAGAAGGGCTGAACACTGTCAATAGTTGGTTGTTTTGGTAAGAGTACATCAGAATTGTATAGCCCGTGATCAAAGCTTTCTAACGCATCCAAGCACGCCCAAAACGGAGCAGTAGAGCCCCTGCTACGGCCGTTGAAATGACCCATGGTGGAGCCGTCCATCATGCCCACGAACGGAAGTGATGGGAGGCACTTCGCCGCCGACCAGCCGAAGCGCCCTCCCTGGCCCTCCAACGTGGGAGGAGGCTCTCCTACATCAAGGAGACCTCCCATGTCCCTTCTCTGATGGCCCACGTGCCTTTGGAGCCCATTGGAGTCGAACTCGGATCACCACGGTGGAATTATCCCGTCGCCAAGGACGGACACCCAGATTCCACCCGCCTACCACCCGAACTTTGGATGGGGTTAACTTTCTGAACTCTCAACCAAATAGAGCAACTGAAAGCTCGAAACTGCATGGCAAAATCCAGGCAGTCCAGATCTCCAATCAGATCAGACATCCGACCACTCTCCAGTGGTCAAACCAGGAACCACGCAAACAGCATCCATGACAGGGGCACTTTTTAACAGCATTGCCTAGGCATTGCCAGGCATTGCCCGGCATTGCCAGGCATTGCCAGGCATTTCCCAAGCATTGCTAGGCATAACCCAAGGATTTCCAGGCATTGACAGGCATTGTCCAGGCATTGCAAGGCATTGCCAGGCATTACAAGGCATTCAAAGCATTACAAGGCATTGTCCAGACATTGCAAGGCATTGCTTAGGAATTGCTAAGGCTTTGCCTATGCATTCCCAGGCATTGCCTAAGCATTGCCAGGCATTGCCCACTCATTGCCAGGCATTACCCGGGCATTGCCACTCATTGTCCAAGCATTGCCAGGCATTGTCTAGGCGTTGCCAGGCATTGACAGGCATTGCCCAGGCATGGCAAGGCATTGCCACACATTGCCCAGGCATTGCCCAGGCATTGCCAGGCATTCCCCAGGCAATGCCAGGCATTGCCATGCATTGCTAGGCATTGCCAGGCACTGCCAAGGCATTGCCAGGCATAGTACAAGAATTCCCAGGCATTGCCCAGGCATTGCCTGGCATTGCCAAGTATTTCCAGGCATTGCCTAGGCATTTCCTGGCCTTGCCAAGCATTGCCAGGCATTGCCCAGGCATTGCCAGTCATTGCCAAGCATTGCCAGGCATTGCCCAGGCATTGCCAGGCATTGCCAAGCATTGTCAGGCATTGCCAGGCATTACTAGGCATTGCCAGGCATTGCCAGGCATTGCTAGGCGTTCCCCAGGCATTGCGTGGCATTGCCTTGGCATTGTCGGGCATTGCGAAGGCAGTGCCAGGCATTGCAAGGCATTACCACGCATTGTGAAGGTATTTCCAGGCATTGCCTAGGCATTGCAAGGCATTGCTAGGCATTGCCAGGCATTGTACGGCATTCTCCAGGCATTGCCAGGCATTGCCCAGGCATTGCTAGACATTGCCCAGGCTTTGCGAGGCATTTCTAGGCATTGCCAGGCATTGTCAGGCATTGCCAAGGATTTCTAGGCATTGCCGTGGTATTGCCAGGCATTGCCCGGCATTGTCTAGGCATTGCCAGGCATTGCTAGGCATTGCCCAGGCATTGCTAGACATTGCCCAGGCTTTGCGAGGCATTTCTAGGCATTGCCAGGCATTGTCAGGCATTGCCAAGGATTTCTAGGCATTGCCGTGGTATTGCCAGGCATTGCCCGGCATTGTCTAGGCATTGCCAGGCATTGTCCAGGCATTGCCCCGGCATTGCCATGTATAACCAGGCATTGTCAGGCATTGCCTATGCATTGTCGACATTGCCACTCATTGCCACGCATTGCCAGGCATTTCCTAGGAATTGCTAGGCATTGCCAGACATTGCAAGGCATCGTCCAGGCATTGCCGGCATTGCAAGGAATTGTCCAGGCATTCCCAGGCATTGCCCAAGCATTGACAGGCATTGCCAAGCATTGCCCAAGCATTGCCAGGCATTGCCCAGGCATTGCCAGACATTGCCCATGCATTGCCCAGGAATTTCCAGGCATTGTCCATGCAATGCGAGGCATTGCCCAGGCATTGCCAGGCATTGCCCATGCATGGCTAGGGATTTCCAAGGCGTTGCCAGGCATTGTCCGCGCATTGTTAGGCATTGCAAGGCATTGCTCAGGCCTTGCCAGGCATTGCCGAGGCATTGCCCAGGCATTGCCAGACATTGCTAGGCATTGCGAGGCACTACCAGGAATTGCCCAAGCATTGCCAGGCATTGCTTGGCATTGCTCAGGCATTACCTTGGCATTGCCAGGCATTGCCTTGTCATTGCCAGGCATTACCCAGGCATTGCCAAGCATTGTCTAGGCATTGCCATGCATTGCACAGGCATTGCCAGCCATTGCGCAGGTATTGCCGGGCATTACCAGGCATTGCATTGCCAGGCATTGCCAGGCATTACCTAGGCATCGTCCAGGCATTGCCAGACATTGCTCAGGCATTGCTAGGAATTTTCCAGGCATTGCCAGGCATTGCCCATGCATTGTCAGGCATTTCCCAGGCATTGCCTAGCATTGCCAAGCATTGCCAAGCATTGTCTGGCATTGCCAGGCATTGCTCAGGCATTGCCAGGCATTGCACAGGCATTGCCAAGCATTGCCCACATTGCTCAGGCAATGCCAGGCATTGCCAGGCATCGCCGAGGCATTGCCAGGCATAGCTCAGGCATTTCCAGGCATTGCCCACGCATTACCAGGCATTTCCCCGGCATTACAAGGCATTGCCAAGCATTGCCTGTAATTGCAAGGCATTGTCCAGGCATTTCCAGGCATTTCCAGGCATTGCCAGGCATTGCCACGCATTGCCATTCATTGCCACGCATTACCAGGCATTACCCACGTATGTCCCATGGATTGCCAAGCATTTCCAGGCATTGCCAGGCATTGCGAGGCATTTCTTGGCATTCATAGGCATTGTGCATGCATTGCCGAACATTGCCTAGGCGTTCCAAGACATTGCCTAGGCATTACCAAGCATTACTAGGCATTGCCAGGCATTGCCCGAGCATTCCCAGTCATTTCCAGGCATTACCCAGGCATTGCCAGGAAGTACTAGGCATTGCCAAGCATTGTCAAGCATTGCCAGGCATTGCTAGGCATTGCAAGGCATTGCCAGGCATTACCCAGGCATTGGTAAGCGTTGCCTAGGCATTGATAGGTGTTGCCTAGGCATTGCCAAGCATTACCCAGGCATTGCCAGACATTGCACAGGCATTGCTAGGCATTGCCAGGCTTTGCCACGCATTGCCAAGGCATTTCCAGGCATTGCCCAGGCATTGCCAGGCATTACACGGAATTGACCAGGCATTGCCCAAACATTGCTAGAATTACCCAGGCTTTGCCAGACGTCCAAGCATTTCCAGGCATACTCAGGCATTGCCAGACATTATCCAAGCATTGCGATGCATCGCCAGGCATTGCCCAGGCATTGCCAGGAATTACTAGGCATTGCCAGGCATTGTCAGGCATCGCGAGGCATTGCCTAGGCATTGCCAGGAATTACCAAGCATTTGTAGGCATTGGCATGCATTGCCAGACATTATCCAAGCATTGCGATGCATCGCCAGGCATTGCCCAGGCATTGCCAGGAATTACTAGGCATTGCCAGGCATTGTCAGGCATCGCGAGGCATTGCCTAGGCATTGCCAGGAATTACCAAGCATTTGTAGGCATTGCCATGCATTTCCAGACATTGCCCAGGCATTGCCAGGCATTGCCAGGCATGGTCAGGCATTGCTAGACATTGCTTGGTCATTGCCTAGACATTGCCAGATACTTCCCAGGCATTGCCAGGCATTGCCAGGCATGGTCAGGCATTGCTAGACATTGCTTGGTCATTGCCTAGACATTGCCAGATACTTCCCAGGCATTGCCAGGCATTGGCAGGAATTGTCCAAGCATTCCCAGGCCTTGCCCACGCATTGTCAGGCATTGCAAAGCATTTCCCAGGCATTGCCAGGCATTGCCTAGGCATTGCCAGACATTGCCCAGGTATTGCCAAGCATTGCTTAGGCATTGCCCAGGCATTTCCATGCATTGCAAGGCATTGCTTAGGGATTGCCATGCATTTTCCAGGCATTACCAAGCATTGCAGAGGCATTGCCAGGCATTGCCGAGGCATTGCCAGTCATTGCCCGGGCAATGTCATCATTGCCAAGCATCACCAAACATTACACATGTATTGCTAGTCATTGTCCACGGACTGCGAGGCATTGCCCAGGCATTGCCAGGCATTGCCGAGGCATTGCCACACATTGCCCACGCATTGCCTGGAAGTACCAGGCATTGCCCAGGCATTGCGAGGCATTGTCAGGCATTCCAGGCATTGCCAGGCATTGCAAGGCAGTGCCTGGCATTGCCCAGGCATTGCGAGGCATTGCCCAGGCATTCCCAGGCATTGCCCAGGCATTGCGAGGCATTGCCCAGGCATTGCCAGGCATTGCCCAGGCATTGCCAGGCATAGCTAGGCTTTATCAAGGCATTGCCAGGCATGGCCCAGGCATTGCCAGGCATTGCCAGGCATTGCAAGGCATTTCATAGGCATTGCCAGGCATTGCCAGGTATTGCCCTGTCTGAATTACACTCAAGAGTCACACGATGTGCACCTGGGTTGCTCCGCCACGTTTATCCCGCTGGCTACCAGGCTACCAGAAAGTGAGCACGAAAAAAATCACTCGTCCGCTCGCTCCAACAGTTCACCTCCGCCAACAACCAAAAGCAACCGGTGAGTTGTCGGCGGAAACCCAATGGCCATGACCAACGAACGGCAAGCCGGCACTTGATTCCCACTGACATCTGGTCAATCGCACGAGCAGCACAGACACGTTCTCGCGGCTCCATCCTTGCTACGTGCCAACAGCTCCGCGGCACGACTATGACCCCTTTGCACGACACGCAGACCTCGCCGAAGCGCATCACGGAGCAGCACCAACAGCAGCAGCCACCCAACTGCGGCTACTCGTTGCGCATCACCCACCTTAGCCAACCATAGCAAAGGATCTAGACGTCATTCTCTTAGTACTTAGTCTAAGGCTATCGTGATGTAACCTTTTGCCTCTTGATTATGTTCTCCTAATCATTCATCCATTGCCTTGATCCGTTCATCAGCTTGTTGTTCATTGTTCCTCGTTTCTGGCTGCCCGCTTTCACGTTGTGGCACCCCTCATCAATCTTTCTTGCCACTCTTATCGATTGCCTTGTGCCCGCCATTCCTGACTACGGCCTTGCTCATTTGCATCCGCTCACTTGCTCATCCTCAAGCCCGTCCGTGGAGGCTGTGGCAAGGCTCGCTGCCCTGCCTGCTCCTCGGTGCTGCTGCACTAGCTTCGTCCCTCAAGCATTGACGCGCCCTTCACCCGGCCAAGACTCAACATCAACATCGATACTTGAGGTTGCCATGCCCGCCTGCATCTTCCGAGGCACCTCCGTTGCTCCACGCTCCTCCGACGCGCCAACACTGCCTTGTCGGAGCGCCTCCAGCTTCCAAGCGCCCGTGCCCTTTGGCACTACGTCCATTCCTTGCCAAGGCCCACACTCAGGCACAGGGGCTATAGCCTGTGACTTGGCTGCTGTGGTCCTTGCCACTCATGCCCTTGCAACACAAGCCTTCTTGCATTTGTGACACCAGCATGTTGCCAGCAGCCTGCTCCCTCATCAAACCTTACTCCTACTCAGTCGCAGATATCCTGATGCCTCCGCAGATCATTCTAGAATCCTAACATGGTATCAGAGCCCAGAGAAAGACTCTAGTGCCATCAGTGCCTCCTTCTTCTTCTTCAACAGCTGAACCGCCCCGCCGAGCCGCGCAGTTGATCGAAGCCAGTTGCATCACAGTTACCTCCTTCCTCTCTCACCTGCAGCGTCAAAGGAGCTGTGTATGGGCACAATCTCCAAGACATTGCAGCCAGCGTACTCCTCCATCATAGCAACAACAGCAGCAACCAGCGGAAGAAGCAGCTATCATCAGCAGTATCGTCAACAGCAGCAGCAGTGTCATCCGCCACCGCAAAGCAGCGTCCTCTCTTATCAACACCAACTCGAACCGCGCCAGTGATCATCTCACCATCCTCTCTCAGTACAGCAACGATCTCTCTCCGTGTAGGAGAGAGTCCAGGAGAGAGCGGGACAAGGAAGGCCGGTGAGCATGCCTCTTGGTCGTGCGTGATGCCTGCCGAGAGCCTTCCGCCACCCAGGGGTCGAGCCCGACCTCTTGGTATGAAGTGAGAGCGGCTACTCACCGTATCACAGAATTCCTCTGGCAAGGTGGCCTCCTAAGGATTAGCACCTGGCTAGCACAATGTGTCTCCCCCGGCAACCCACATTCATATTGGCAATAACTCAGTCATTATGAAGTGTCAATGGGCCTGAGCTCCCCACGAGCAAAACCAAATGTGAGGAATCATGAGAGATAGGTTATGTGGCCATGGGCCACATCGTGAGGCTGTACTTTTGCTGGCAAAATGCTCGAGCTTCACTACCAGTGGCTGCAATTTTGTGGAACAGAGCTCCAACGCAGTTATAGGACTCAGTCTCCCGTACACGTGTGAGATGTGAGCATGTGGAGTGAGACAAGAGGGCATTACAGGTGTGATGGGCCACCAACTGAACCACAAATACTAACACACCCCCATGACCCGCAACGATGGCATCCACATGTTACAACAAGCCAGTACAAGCACGAGAAGAGCCATAAACAATAGAGACCAGCTGGATTCATGAGATAGGCAAGACCGAAAGCATAAACGCCACACTTGAAGGCATTTATGCTGAGTGCCTTTGTCAAAACATTTGCTTGCTGTGAGCGTGTGTCCACCCAAATAACCCAGACAATGCCAATTACGATGCACTTATAAAAAATGATGCTCAAAACTCAAACCCCGGGCTTGCCGGGTGAAGTTTTTTTTATCTTATTTGAATGTATGGGGCACTACGGTATGTGCGTACAGAATTCCGAAACACGACATCCATGCCCAATTGTGACAACCCCACTCCGTGCCCTTACAACCCAACTCGCTTGATCAGCTGAATTCGAACAGTGAAATGAATAGAACATACCATCTTTGTTTTTATCAACCTATAGGCACAGTTCACTGCGTCCTCTTCTACCTCAACTTCTTTCCAACTGCCCACGCATACAGCAACCAAGAAGAGCATGCCCACTTTTACTGCCACCGGCTGGGCAATGGGTACGCAAGTTTTGGACAGCTACAGGAGGCTTTTCCGCCCTAGTTGCGTCCTACTTGCGTCCTACTTGCGTCCTAGTTGTGCCCTAGTTGCGCCCTAGTTGCGCCCTAGTCACGGCCTAGTTGTGCCCTAGCCGCACCCTATTTGCGTCTTACTTGCGGCCTAGTTGCACCCTACCGTAGTGCCCCTTACGTTCGACTATTTTTTAAAACAGAATTTAGGACAATTATATTCAACTATAAATTCTGGCCTTGGATTTTTTGACCTGTTTCGTCCAAAGTCCTTGTATTGTTTTGGTTTTTGTATTTGGTCAAAAGTGTCGTTCACGTCCTCCATACCTCCCTAGAATTTCAGTTATGTCGAGAGCGACGTCGCACCTCGCAGCTCGCCTCGGCTTCCTTATTCGCAACAACCACCACAGAATCCGTCTACTTCACTCTGTTCTGAGAGCGACAGCCGCTTTCGCTGTCAAAGGGGTGGTATACCCCAACGGCGGCGCTGTCAGCTGACAATCTGACGTAGGCCCAGTTTCGCTGATGTTAGATAACAACCCGCAAATCTCGGGCTTTCATCTGACGTGGAAAATTTGGTCCACATTTACGTGAAAAGCCGATAGCGGAAATGTGAAGAGAGCGCATGCCAGTGCCGCTGTCAAGTTCGAAGACTTTTGAGAGCGGTTTCAGAAACACATTAGCAAGGAAAATCGTTACAAAAAGAACACCCGTCCATTTTTACTTTTTTACGGCGGTCCAGAGTTCCATCTCCTGAACAATGTACCAAAACGAAGTTTTACCATGAAAGCAGACAGCAACAACCTGCTGTCAAACCTGCTTTGTTTTCAGCCAAGGTGAGGACTTTCACACCTTACATTTGGAGACCACCTTGACAGTGACAGCGAAGCGTGGTGCAGTTTATGTGTTCCTCGTCTTTTAGTACAATTCGCTGTGATGACGTAGGTTTATGCACGGAATATCCGTGCGCATGCACGTGTGCCTATTGTTTACCTGCTGTAGTCTTTGTTGCATTGTAAACAGTGGTTTTTGACAGCGGCAGCAGACAGCGGCTCTCAGAAGAGATCAAAATCGTCGTCACTAGCTTCGCGGGTGGCTGCGAAACGCGCTGTGTGCCACATCCGTGTGCAGTCCATCAGGGATTGCACGCGGTCGTGGTACACAACACGCGAAACGTGAATATCTCACTTTCCTCGTGGTCCCTGAGTGACTGCGATTAGATCATGAAATGCTGTGTAAAGACATACATTTTTTGTAATTTTAAGATTGATTCATCCATGAGAGCATAAATATTTAGGTGTGTGAATGGTCGAAGGAAAAAAT
>SZWC01009315.1:57605-76687 GCA_023375785.1 Penium margaritaceum | reverse complement strand
CTATCCCTAGCACTGATACTAACCCTAGCACTGGCACTAGCCCTAGCTCAGGCACTAGCCCTAGTACTTGCAAAATCAAAAACCTCTTCTGACTTTGGTGTGTTGGAATTTGGCCCTCACACATCACAGACGGGCGCTGCATCACATGATGGTGTGGCGGGGTGCGCCACCACAACACCAATGCTCGCAGTTGCCTTTTGTGATAGATTTGGGTTCATTCCGCCACACCACTAGCCATAGCACTGGCACTAGCACCTGCACCTGCACATGCACAAACCCTAGCACTGGCACTAGCACTTGCAATAACCCTAGCACTGGCAGTAACCTAGCACTTGCAATAGCGTTAGCATTAAAACTAGCACCAACTTTAGCACTTGCACTAAGCATAGCTCGCGCACTAGCCCTAGCACTGGCACTGGCAATAACCCTAGAGGTGGCACTAGCCCTAGCTCAGCAACAAGCCCTAGCATTGGCACTAACCCTAGCACTGGCACTAACCCTAGCACTAACACTAACCCTAGCAAAGGCACCGGCAATAACCCTAGCACTGGCAGTAACCTAGCAGTTGCACTAGCGTTAGCATTGAAACTAGCATTAACCCTAGCACTGACACAAAGCATAGCTCGGGCACTAGCCCTAACACTGGCACTGGAACTAACCTTAGCACTAGCACTAGCCCTAGCACTGGTACTGGCACTAGCCCTAGCTCGGGCACTAGCCCTAGCTCAGGCACTAGCCCTAGTACTCGCAAAATCAAAAACCTCTTCTGACTTTGGTGTGTTGGAATTTGGCCCTCACACATCACAGACGGGCGCTGCATCACATGATGGTGTGGCGGGGTGCGCCACCACAACACCAATGCTCGCAGTTGCCTTTTGTGATAGATTTGGGTTCATTCCGCCACACCACTTGCCCTAGCACTGGCACTAGCACTAGCACCTGCACATGCACAAAGCTTAGCACTGGCACTTGCAATAACCCTAGCACTGGCAGTAACCTAGCACTTGCACTAGCGTTAGGATTAAAATTAGCACTAGCTTTAGCACTGGCACTAAGCATAGCTCGCGCACTAGCCCTAGCACTGGCACTGGCACTAACCCTAGCAGTGGCACTAGCCCTAGCTCAGGCACTAGCCCTAGCACTGGCACTAACCCTAGCACTGGCAGTAACCTAGCACTTGCACTAGCGTCGGCATTGAAGCTAGCAGTAACCCGAGCACTAGCACTAAGCATAGCTCGGGCACTAGCCCTAGCACTGGCACTAGAACTAACCTTAGCACTGACACTAGCCCTAGCACTCGCACTAACGGTAGCAGTGGCACTAGCCCTAGCACTGACACTACCCCTAGCATTGGCACTAGCCCTAGCAGTGGCACTAGCCCTAGCTCAGGCACTAGCCCTAGTACTGACAATATCAAAAACCTCTTCGGCTTTGGTGTGTTGGAATTTGGCCTCCACATCACAGACGGGCGCCGCTTCACATGATGGTGTGGCGGGGTGCGCCACCACAACATGAATGCTAGCAGCTGCCTTTTGTGATAGATTTGGATTCATTCCGCCACACCACTAGCCCTAGCACTGGCACTAGCACTAGCACCTACACATGCACAAACCCCAGCACTGGCACTGACAATAATCCTAGCACTGGCTCTAACCTCAGCACTGGCACTTACCCTAGCACTAGCATTAGCACTAACCTAGCACTTGCATTAGCCCCAGCATTGGCACCAAACCTAGCAATTGCACAGACCTTAGCACTGACACCAACCCTAGGAGTGGCACAATCCTTACTACTGACACTAACCCTAACACTTGCACTAACCCTAGCTCTCGCACTAACCCTAGCACTGGCACTAGCACTAACCCTAGGTCTGGCACTAGCACTGGCCTGAGTACTAGCCCTGGCACAGACAAGGACCCTAGCACAAGCACTAGCCCTAGCCCTAGCACTGGCACTAGCCCTAGCACTGGCACGAGCACTAGCACTAGCACTACCACTAGCACTGTACAAACTCCAGTCCAATATAGTACAGTCGCACCACCAAGCACTGAATTTCTGAGAGTCACTTAGCTTTTGTACGGCTTGCAAGACGTAGGTGAACGTTTGCTTGCTTGCGGGTCACACCTCGTTGCACATGGGAGTATGCACCTGAGAAGATAAAGGAAATCCAACGGAAAATACAGAATACAGAAAATTTCCATACCAAGCAGCAGTGCAACTTTGTTCATTTCTGAACACCCCGTCCACAGTCTGGAATGAGCTGCTTGCAGAAATCAAAAACAGGAGATGAACATCGAATCGATCCCCCTCCAGCCCCCCACCCCTTCCCCTCCCCCTCCCCCTCCCCGACCCATCTCTGCAGTGCCAACCCTCCAGTCTCCAGTGCTGTGCACCCTCTCTCCCATCCCTCTCAAACTCCCAAACGTTTGCTCAAGTTCCACGAGCCACATACCTCTTGGGCGGGCGTTTAGCAAGCTAAACGCCCGCCCGAGCTTCGCCCATCTTCAGCTTGTGCCTCCACCCAGTGCTGCTGACGTCCTTGTGCCTCCACCTAGCAGAGCCACAGGGAGCAGCCGCGGCCCTCCAGTGCTGCTCCCGTTGCCCTCCAGTGCTGCTCCCGTTGCCCTGTCATCCTCTCGCCATTGCTCACCACAGTGTGGGCACTGCACATGTGCGCAAGACCGGGTAGGGAGGGAGAGGGGAGGGGGGTGTCCCCCCCTCCCCCCGTACTCTGGGTTGTACCTGCAAGAAGGCAATATACAGACGGAAAACGCAGAGAGGGATGCAGCAAGAGAGAGGGGAGAGTTCCAGAACATTCGTTAGAAGAAAAACGGTTACAACAGCCAAGATAGCTTAAACGTGAGAGAAACGGCCAAGAGAACTTAAACGTACGGCTGTGCGTGCAGCTGTGCGTACGGCTGTGTGTCAAGCTGTAAGTAGGGCTGGCTGTGTGTCAAGCTGTACGTACGGCTGTGCGTGCAGCTGTACGTACGGCTGTGTGTCAAGCTGTAAGTAGGGCTAGCTGTGTGTCAAGCTGTACGTACGGCTGTGCGTGCAGCTGTACGTACGGATGTGTGTCAAGCTGTAAGTAGGGCTGGCTGTGTGTCAAGCTGTACGTACGGCTGTGCGTGCAGCTGTACGTACGGCTGTGTGTCAAGCTGTTAGTAGGGCTGGCTGTGTGTCAAGCTGTACGTACGGCTGTGCGTGCAACTGTACGTACGGCTGTGCGTGCAGTGTCCAGTTATTCGTACGGCTGTGTACGGCTATGCGTGAAGCTTTACGTACGGCTATGCGTGCAGACGTACCTACGGCCTGTGCGTGCAGATGAACGTACGGCTGTCACAGCCGTACGTTCACCTGCAGGCGCTGTGCGTTCAGCCGGGCTGTGCGTTCACCTGTACTGTACGTGCGGTTGTGCGTGCAGCTGAATGTACGGCTGGGTTGTTTAAGCTGTCCATGCAAATGTGCGAGCAGACGTACGTACGGCTGTGCGTGCAGGTGTTCCTATTCCTCTGCGTGAATAAGTACGTACGGTTGGGGTGGTCGGTCTGCATTCGCTCCTGCCAGGGATGGTAAACCGCGGTATTGAGTACCGCGGTACAGAAGTACCGCGGTACACGAGTACCGCGGTACTCAATACCGCGGTATACTACTTTTCTGGCAGGTCACTACCGATACCGGTACCGGTACCGCGTTACCAACGGTATTAGTAAAATACCGCGGTATTCCAGTCGTACTGCGGTACATGTTGTACCGCCGACGGTAAAACCTAATTTTTTTGTGTGGAAATAGACGACCGCAGAAAGCGTCGTCTGAATTAACTCTGAAATCCATTACAGAAGTGCAGAACAGAATAAAAACAGTAATCTTCAATACAATCTTACATGTTTTTCTCTTAGGTGGAAAGTACCGCGGTACTGTAACGCGGTACGGTACCGCGGTACAGAAGAGGGGTACCCCTCAAGGTCAGTACCGATACCGTACCGGTACCGCCAAAAAAGTAACGGTACCGCGGTAGCGCAATACCGCGGTACAAAACCGCGGTATACCGCGGTATCGGTAATACCGCTGCCATCCCTGGCTCCTGCTGCTCCTCGTCCTCCTGTCGCTGATGCTGCGCCTGGTGCTTTGCCTTGTCCTCCTGCCACCACCTCTGGGGAGTTATCCGGCGTTCGAAGAGGGGATGATCTGCCGGTCGTTTGCCAGCTCTAAGCTGAATTCATGTAGTCCATGACGGCTCCGGCAGCAAACCCATGATTCCTGGATGGATTTTCCGTCAACCTGCTTCCTGGCCCGCGAAGCACATTCGACCAGACCGAAGTTGATCCAATAAGGGTCACTCCGATGTCAAATGCGCTCAACGTGGGACGAGGGCCAGCCTCTCCACAAGTTCTTGCTCCTGAGCACGAACGGAGACGACGGTGGGTCGGAGATCTCGTAAGAGCGACCTCCAGAGCGTCGCGTTGCAGATTCAGCATGGGGACGCTGGTACGCGGAAAGCGCCGGTGACTGAATTGCCCACCTGAAAATGGATCCGCGTTTGCGGCCAGAGGCTGGACAGTCCTTCCCTCGTATGCTATGAGTGAATGTGCCGAGATTGTGCCGCGTCTAACCATGCCGTGCATGCGCGTCTCTGAAACTGCCGGCGCTGACTCGCTGTGCCGCAGGAGAGGGCCTGGCCTTGCCGCAAGGCAAGTCAACGCGGCGTTGTGGCGGCGCAAGAGGGTTTGTTGTCCGGCGTTGTGTGCGCCGATCCGCCGTGGCTCAGGAGACGGGCCCAGCGCCGCTCAACGCTGGGGGCTCCCCAACGGTTGCATTTTGCGTTTTCCCGCCATTCGACAGCTGTCAGGAGTCGTTCCCTAGGTGTCACCATCCGCAAGCATACGTGGTGCAACGTCGCAATGGAAACCATCACCATTGAGCTCAGGTTGACGAAGGGTTGCGTCTTCTGCAACAAGGCAAACCTCCATCGTGTGAGCGAATGCAGCCTATGTTCATGCGGTTTGTCGCATGGAGGCGACAAAGGTTTGCGATCTGGTCGGCGTTCCCAATTCAAACATAGCGTTTCACCATCATACGACGCCCGGATCATGCCTGGATAAACGACCAGCCGCATCGCGTGAGTCTGTAAGTGCATGTCAAGCTGTGCGGCTTGGTCGAGTAGTAAAACGGATACGTTTGACACAAGCCGTCATCCCGTAATTTCTTTTCCCTAGGTTGAAAGAAGCAAGCCCGAGGGTAAACCCGCCCCGTGGACAAGGATTAGAGCTCAACATGAATATCAAACGTATTTCCAAGTCGTAACAAAATATTTCGGAGTTCAAAAATTTTTTTTACTTACAGATCTCTTGGTTAGGATTTTCAACACAGTACTCTCCAATCGTTTTGGGATGAACAAGGGACCTTCATTACAGGAATCGCATTAAGATAGAACTTGGTTGAGGAAAGTACTACATCTTACACTATTTTATTGTTCCTATTGCCAACATTATTAACGGATGAGGTCAAGAGAAGAAGGGGTGTTTGAACTTTTCCCACCGTTTCGTAAAAACTAGCAAGCACACCAAATCTGACAGTTTAAAGTCAAATCCCCAACTTTCTAATATGGAAATCCATGCTACACAGTTCTCTTGAAGAACGTAAGTTACCTGCGATTCCTAACCAAGTCAACGGACAGGTAAGAGGATAAGTTGTCTGTAAGCGAGCAACACCCATGTAAGGAAATTGTCAGGGGTCTCAATAAAATCTCTTGAGGTGAAGCTCAACCTTATGGAAGAAATTAAAGTGCGTCTCGCAAATTTTGCCGAAATATTTCGATGGCACGAAACCAGCGGATCAACAGCAAACATGTATCAAATCCCAAAATTGAAATCATGGTAGAATGAACAACCCATATCAACCACAATCGCATGTGGCGCATGCCATTTTCCTCTGGTAATCACTTGTCGTAACGCTATACGATTCCATCAAATATGTCTGCAAAAATAGCACACAGTGCAGGTTTCTCACTGAGCTGCTTTGATGTCGCCATGAAAGAAGCCACATGGTCTGGTGTGCTCCAAAACTGAGTCACACGAGCAAAAACAGCTCCACTCGATGTTTCACCTTCATAAGCAGATTCCATTTTTATAAAATGTGTGCAGGTGGTTGTATTCAAGAGGTCGCTTGTGTGCCAACAAATTACAAACACGACAATGACAAGTGACCTAGATTGCTTGCCTTGTCATGAAGCACAGATTTATACAATGAGGATCAATGATGGCACACGGTCGGAAGCGTTAGTGGTTCATAGGTACATTGCAGTAGAAGAACACAATTTGGACGAGTGGGACACATGAGCAATTTGTGATGAGTAGTAAGTCTAGTTCAATGTAAAGTGTCGGAATGTGGAGCCCATGTGTACCCACATAGTCAAGGCTGAGGCATGGTTGAGGTGTTCGGCCCTCGAAGGATGCAACACATGCATGTCCCGATATCACTTGTGACATCAAGACACCTTATCGAGAAGTCAGGCCGTTTCAGGATTAGCAATCACCGTTTGATAAATGCTTCATAATTATTGAACAAGAATTGTAGAAGTAGAGCAAACATTTACAAAGCGTCGTTGGAGTTCACGACATTTCTTTTGTATGCTCGTGAAGATGGTCGAAATTTCGGGAACGGCATTCCCAACGTTCATCGACAGTTAGGGAAGCTGGCCAAAATCCCGATATCGTGGTAAAAGAATCCAAATGATAAAGCATGACTGGCCATAGATATATGGAGAGAAAAACACGCGCTACCGGCAATCACAGCGGTCGTGTATTCTTAAATGCCTGTGTGCACTTGCATGCAGAGTTGTACGTATTTTCACCTATCTACTACTAAGTGTTTAGATGTTCGTACAACATTGCAAGTAACTTTACATACGCTTCTATGGGCAGATATGCATATGGCCGTGCACGTAGTTGTACATACGGCTGTGTGTGGAGCTGTATGTACGATTAAACATTTTGTTGTATGTATGGTACTTTTTGCGGTTGTGAGTGATGGCGTGTTGTCGTATGTGTCTGGTCTATTCAGATGTGCATGCGACATGAACGTAACATGCGACCATGCATGTGGCTTTGCATACTACTGTGCCAGCAGCCATTTGTATGGCCATGAGTGCGACTCTGTATGTAGCTTGAATGTAACTTTGGATGCATGTGTATAATCACAAATGTATGTATGCATGTTCTTTGCATGGTGCCATTCATGTATATGTGTGTTTGTGCACACGGGTTTGCGTATAGACGTCCGTGCATGCAGGCTACCATCAATACCTATGGATGGACGAGGTATAGTTAGATATGTACCTTTTATACACAACATTATCAATGCACTGTACGTATACGTGTATGTGCCTTCCAATAAGTCCTTTGACAGTTGAATTTCAGGTATTCACTCAAATGTGTACGTCATGGGGATAGAGTTTGATATTGTTTTTATGAATAGCTTTTGTTTGACAATTTAGAATATATTCTACTCAACATTTTGAACGCTACGTACATTTGTTAAGCCTGTACGCCAAAAGACGAAACGCGAGAACGAGAATCGCGAGTCCGAGTCCAGTCTCGGACTCGTGAGTCGAGTTTTGTGGGGACGACTCGACTCGGGAATCGCGAGTCCCTCGTCCCGGGAGGGAGGGGGGGGCGACGGCCGGAAAAGTGCCGAGAGCTCCTGATCGACTCTGCACGTCGGCAATTCCGCAGTTCGATATTCCGAGGTCCTTACCCCCTTACCCCCTGACACCCCTTACTCGGTACACCGAATGTTCCAGTCAGCCGGCTGCCCGAAGTTCCGGGCTGCCCGCTCATGCTGCGAGGGAACCCGCCTAGGTTTTTAACTCGCTTCGCGACATTGTTGCCTCGCTTCACAGGCCCCCGCTTACCAGCGGGGTACCGAGACTCCCGTGCCTGCACTCCATACAAAGTGTCAGCCTCTAAGCCTCACTCACAGACTCACCAGCAGCTCCGTCACCATGGCGACACAGGAGGTGACACCAGCTGCCTCTACTGTCAGAGGGCCAAAGAGGCTTGTCCAGGCCACCATCAACCCTAAGACACAGAAGCTTGACAGGCGCACTAAGAAGCCGTTGGTCATCTGGACCGTCTTCGAGGTCGTCGACATCTTGGGTGAACCGCGAGCATGGTGCACCCTTTGCCCAGCCAACCGAACTGGACTGAAAGGCTCCTTTGCCATGACGGACAGCCAGACTAGTTCCATTTGGAAGCACTTGAGGGTGGATCACAATGAATGCTGGAAGGAGCTGAAAGCAACAGAGGCGCAGCAGGCCTTGGAGAAGGCAACATGACATGCTGCGGCAGTTGCGGTCGAGGTTGACCACACCAACGTAGCAGTGGCGCGGAGAGTGGCAGGTGTGGGTGTCTGCTTCAACAAGAGGTACTTTCAGACGCGCCTGTGGAAGCACGTCGTGGACAAGAACCAGTCGTTTTTGTCCATCGAGACACACTGGCTGCGGGTGGCGTTTCTCCACTGCAACCCGTTTGCCATCGTACCCGGGCGCATCACTCTCACCCGCCTCATCAAGAACGGTGCGACGGTTTTTCATAAGAAACTGTTCAAGATATTTGCTGTTGTGTGTACCGGTGTGTCTTTCACAACAGATGGGTGGCAGTCAGATGCCAACCACAAGTATCTTGGCATAACCGCTCACTAGATTGCAGACTGGCAGATGCAAAGCGTGGCTCTGGCTTTTCCATCGTGCTCCGATGATGCCACGGCTGCCATCGTGTTTGACCTCTTTGCAGCAGCTTTGAAGGAGTGGGGATTGTGGGACAAGATCTACTGCCTCACTGTCGACAACGACACCGTCAACGACAGTGTTGTTGACAACTTTTTGACACTGCAAAACGACGCTTTCACCAAGGATGGTCACATAAGGTGCATGGGGCATGTAGTCAACCTGGCAGTGAAGGACCTGATTGCCATTGAACAGGTGGAGGAGCACTTGAAAACCGCCCGAGACATTGTCAGGTACGTCTCACGCTCGGCAAAGAGAGATGAGTGTCATCAACGCTTACCATGCTCATGGGTTGAACTACCTTTCTTTGCATCAGGACACACCCACACGGTGGAACTCCACGTTGGATATGTGTAAACGTGTGGTGAGATTGAAGGACGTGCTTGATGAGTGGCTTCAAAGTCGGGAACCGGCCCTCATCCCCTCTGGTTAGGGTTGGGAGATGTTGGGTCTGTTCATAGCGATCCTCAAGCCCTTCGAGGGCTTTACCAACGACATCTCAGGGCAGGATTACCCCACCCTCTTCCTCGTGCTGCCCTTTTTCAGCAACATCATGCAGAGGCTGCACGGATGGAGAGTCAAGGCTGCTACCGCTGAGAAGAAGCGGGAGAGGAGGGCCGTGCTGGACTCAACTGAGAAACTCCTGCTCGTTCTCGAACCGGGCCTCAAGAGCAGCATGGAAAAGGTGTGTTGCTGCTGCTTGTGGTGGTGGTGGTGATGGTGGTGGTTGTGGTGGTGACGGTGGTGGTTATTGTTGTTTTCTGTCTATCACTCTGTGCTGTTGTCACTAACTCTACTAATTTTGTCTGTCTATTTACATGCAGCTGGAGAAGTACGTTAAGAAGTGCAGTGTGTGGAGTGTGATCGCCACTGCTGTGGACCCGCGTTTCCGCTTCAGATTTTTTGAGCGTGTTCACAAGGTATGTATCTATCTTTTCTTTTCTTACCCCTCTTTGTGGTTCAACTTCCACACATGCTAACCCTGAATGTGGTCCTGCCTTTGTGGTTGCAGCTCCTGGGAATCAAGTCTGTCGTGGAGCTGGAAGTGAAGGTGCTGGAGTTCCTGAAGCCGTACTTCACTAAGGTGCAAGCCCGACGGCAGGCAGAAGCTTCAGCAGAGGCTGAGAGAGCAGCAATCGCTGCAGCAGAGGCGGCAGCAGACGCAACAGCTGAGGATGAAGTAGGAGACGAGACTGGTACACAGGTAGCAGCAGGTGCAGCATCAAGCCAGCAGCAGCTCGGTGGTCCTGCGGGTGCAGCAAAGTGGGGACGCAAGCGACAGAGGCAGAGCATGCTGGAGGCAGCGCTGGAGGACCCCATGGACGATATGTACGACGAGCCCGAAGTAGAGGAAACAGTCGTGGTGCCAGAAACTCTGGAGGAGGAGGTGGATGGGTACAAGAAGAACGTGAAGGCAGGACGGAAGTACAACAATTTGAAGTTCTACAAGGAGAACGAGCGGCAGTACCCTACTTTTGCGCTGTGTGTGCTGGATCTGCTAGCTGTGCCTGCCACACCAAGCGAGATGATGTTCTCGCTTGGGGGGCGTGTGGTGACAGATTTTAGACATTCACTGTCACAGATTACCGTGTAGAATTTGCTGTGCTTGAAAACATGGATCAACGACCCAGCTCTCAAGGACTTCCCTGTGCATCCTTCCGGGCAGATTTCAGAAGAGTTAGAAGAGGTGGAGAGGAAGGAGAAGGTAGCAAGACGTGCTGCTAGGAAAGCGGCAAAGGCGACTCTGACCACATAAGCAGAGGGAGAAACAACATGAGAGAATGAGGGTGGACAGGAGGGTGAAGAAGAGAGTGAGGAGAGTGACAGTGACAGTGATGATGATGATGAGGATGAGCATGAGGGTCAGAATGGTGGAGATTACATATGTGTTGACGATGATGTTGTTGAAATGTCATAAGTTTCTACAATGTTTCTCAAATTTCTTTCTAATGCACTTCTCTCCAGCCTGCTCTGTTTTGGCCTGCCACAATTTCTTACCAAGTGTCAAAGCTAACTGCTTAGTGCAAGAAGAACCAAGGGTGATTACACTTAGTGGTTACATGAGTGATTGAGTGTCATGTGTTACTTGTTACTTGAGCAGTTACAAATAGTACAAGTACAACAGTGGTAGTTACATGACTGAACTACTGCTTGCACAACAGAGAGGAGGTGTATGGAGTGTAACCGTGATGTGTGTGCTGTTAAGTGTAAAGTGTAAAGTGTAATGTGTTACGTGTAGTGCTTGGATAATCCATGCCATAGACCATTCATAATGACTTGAGAAATGACTGGAAAATGTACGAGTAGAGATTGAGAAACTCTATGCACATCCTTCCTCACAAGGGTGACACGTACACCGAGTGGACTCGCGAGTATACCTACTCTGGACTCGCGAGTAAACAGCGTCAAGACTCGCGAGTTTCTGGACTC
Organism: Penium margaritaceum; assembly: GCA_023375785.1. NCBI lineage: Eukaryota > Viridiplantae > Streptophyta > Zygnematophyceae > Desmidiales > Peniaceae > Penium > Penium margaritaceum. The sequence continues at coordinate 65,472 of SZWC01009315.1, read as the reverse complement.
GCGAGTCTGAACGCGGACTCGTGAGTCCGAGTCTGATTCACGACGAGACTCGCGAGTCCGAGTCTCACGCTGGACTCGGACTCGGGATCCGAGTTGTTTGCCAGGAATCGCGAGTCCGGACTCGTGAACACCCTTAACATTTTTACTCAAACCCATTCATGGTGTTTGTGTAGATACCTTGAAGAAAAGGGTAAATCATAACCGAGTTGTAATACAATACCCTCTGAAGAGTGATTATCCGGCCGAATAGCAAGTTAACCATGAAAATGACCATGATTCTAGCGCGCCCTTTCTCTCCCGAAGCGAGAGTGTATTGGGAGGGTGAAATAGGGAGTGTGTTGTAAAAACAAATAAAAATCTCCAAAAGTGTCTTTTTTCTGTTGTTGTACGGTTGTCCATTTAAAGTGCCTACAACATATACCTTAGTGAAAATTTTTCATATCTTCTAATACACTGTCCAATACACCAATCTAATACACTCAAATGCCTAGAGGAGGGGAGACACATGATGTAGCTCTAGGTGTAAGACCCCCTCTCCAAACTCAAGAGTGTGTTGGGAGAGTGTATCTGGTAGTGCAGTTGATAGTCATCGAAAGGAATACACTCATGTTTTTTTGCTTTTGGAAGCTAACGATAGATCTCCACTGTCAACACTCCTAAATTCATGGTCATCGATGTCCAACAATTGTTCTCTTATGACTCCTCGATGGTCAGTGTTGGTTGTTCTCCATACGTTAAACATGGCAAGTGCAAGTGCATACAATATGAAGTACATTCGGAAAACAATATGGAACCCAGGACAGGAAGTGACAGTCTCCTCCACTCCCAAATAAGGGATTGTATTGGGGTAGTGTAGCGGGCGGTTTATTGTTACGAACACCTAACCCGTAAAAACTAAAAAATTATTTTTTATGTTCTTTTTGTGCCCGTTCCACGTCTCTTCACTATTTTACATTTGTGTGCATTAGTGTATATTGTTCACCTCTCCCTCTCCCAAGACACTGCTAAATACATCCATCCAATGAACTTTTGTGCTTGGAGAAGGGGGATATTTGGAGTTGCTCCACATGTGGAGACCCTTTCTTACAAAAGTACTTGAAAGTGTATCGCAAGTGTATCTGGCAGTGTAGCTAGTAGACACGGAAGGAAATGCACATGCATTTTTACTATTAAAGGCTAATGATAGATCTCGACTGTCAACACTCCTAGCTTGAAGGTCTTCGATGTCCAATGATTGTTTTCTTATGACTCCTCGATGGGCTATGTTGGATATTTTCCATGCGACAAACATGGAAAACGAATTATGTGTCTCGAAGTCTGTTCGGGAAACATTAATAAACCTAAGACAGGTATCGATGATCTTGCCAAACACTTACTTTGCACACTAGTAAACCGTTTAGAATGTTCTTTCCATGTCTTTTCTACATCACTCCGCCAAATACTTCATCGTGTAATTTGTTATTCCCTTCCAATACACTGCCCAATACACCCGTTCAATACATTTTTGTGCTATTGGAGGGACATTTCATATTACTCCATATGTGTCCCCCCTCGAAAAAAACCTGAAAGTGCATTGGGTGAGTGTATCTTGCAATGTAGCTGGTAGACATTGACCGAAAAACACTAATGTACATAAAGTGGTAAGAGCAAAGGACAACGTTAAACCATCAATTTGATCAAATGGACGACTTCCAATGTCCCGCGACTGTGCTCTTTTAAATCCTTGATTTGGAAGAGAAAGTTTTCGGATGTTTTCCACAAGTAAAACAATCCAATCATGATTGTCAGAGGACAGATTTAGGACAGAAAAGAAAGCCCTCCCTCCAAACAAGAGAGTGTATTAGGAAAGTGTAGCGGGCGATGTACCGTGCCGAACAATTCAAAAGTATACAAACGTAACATATTTTACCTTTCTTAAGTCCGTTCGACGACTCTCCGACGAAAACATGAGTGAAGAATATCTTATCCATTCTGATATACTAACTGACATACACACCCAATACACTTTCGTCCTTTGGAGAGGAGGAGGACATCGGATGTAGCCTCACGCATGTGGATCCTCTTCCTCCAAAACAACTTCAAAGTGTATTCGTAGAGTGTATTTGGTTGTGTAGCTGATGGACACCATTGGATGTACACTAATATATTTTCACGTTCAGAAGCTAACGACAGCTTGAGATCGTCGATATTCTTTTACAGCTTGTGCTATACAATCAGCATAAGTTTGCGAAGGTACAAGACCACCCTTCCAAATCATTTGTGGAACATTCATTTCTTGGTTGCCGCTCAAGTGGCAGGCAAGCTACCAAGCGAGCGATCGATGTGATTTTGTTGTGCTTCCGGAGGAATCCCAACTATGTTGTTTTCCACACCGTTAAAAAATCTCGTAACGTAGGATACTATAGGACATGTTTAGCATGATAACAACAATAAGAACGTCACCATTTGTATGTTCTAGCATAAGATATGTCCTTTAATGTAACAACATTGACCTGATCAATGAAAAATATTCGTTAACATTACTACTTTGAGTCCTGTTATAGGTTTATTCAGGAAATAAACGTATACACATTTTTTGAGAACCTTCTTCTCCTTTTAAACACGTATAACATAGTGATTTTTAACAAGAGTGCTGAATGGAGTTATTTTTATTGAACCTTCCTTGTGTGTACACTTTGAATGTACACAGTTGGAGCAGTGTATTTCTTTGGGGTGATTAACCATAAATGGGATGGACATTGGAGGCTGTGTGTGCCTAGGTGTGTGATATATAGTTAGTGGGAGCTTTAGCGGTATGCAGTCCTATCGTGACACACACGAACTATGTGCATGGTTGATGTGTGTGTAGCTGGCTATTCACAAGAGAGGTTCGTTGGCTGCCACTTACCTCACTAGCCACAAGCCCGACAGACAGTTGCCAAGCCTAGCAACTAGCCTATGGGGCCGGTGTATGGGCAAGCCCGGCGTGTGGCTACTTAACCTAGAGTGCTAGACAACCAATCATCTTTCCTAGTGAAAATGAATCTACTTGTGCATGGACATGCATACATGGTTTCTTGGACATGCATCTATGGGTGAGTGGACATGCATGTACGGGTGCGTGGACATGCATGTACGGGTGCGTGGACATGCATGTACGGGCGTATGCCCATGCATCTGTGTGCGGGTACGCATGGTCGGCCAGCCGTGCATGAATGTGTGCGTGAAGTTGGCCGACCAAGAGGCAAGTCAATGTGAGACACATCATGGTCAAGACAGGTTTTCCAAAGACATTGCATAGCGGAGGGAAAATGAATATAACAACTTGATTCACTCCTGGAAACTTTATGAAAATTGCTCCTACAATTGCACAGCACCTATCCTCAATTTTCTTAACCGTGGCAAGTTGTCCCAGAGAGTTCTCCATTGGTTGGAGCGTCAGCCTGTGGCTGTTTTTCAAACAGGACCTCTACAACGTCCACTGGTAACAACTGTGGAATAAGAAAGAGCATGAGTCATGCTTTGGATACCTTGATAAAATGTTTCTGGTAATTGTGACATCATCATTGTAGCGTACGAGCCATTCTTTGGATTAAATGGTGTTTGATTATAGTTCCTGGGTTTTGGGGGCTCGAGACCGATGTCTGGACGAGTCGAGGTCCAAAAAATAGTCTCAGTCTAGAGTCTAGTTCGACTCTAGCCCTGATTCGGTCCATAGGCCGGATTTACGGCAAGAGGAGTGTCGCAATGGAAGATCCATCGCGGCACTCCTCCTCCCCTTTAGTTGGCCGCTAGGATCCTGTTTCTACGTGGCTGTGCCACGTGGAACGATAGGGTTTTAGGATGCATGAAACTGTCCTATGACGACTACGTCCATTTGTAGCGTAATATGTCTTAACCAAAAATGGTTGAGGCGGCCATTCGCCCCCCCCTCCTTCGACGACTATTTTGAGGGCCTACGTTTTGGTTCCACTGTAGTCACGAAACGGACCATGTCCGTTACAATCATTGACAGGTGTGACTGGATATGGTGGAGAGGATTGCAAAAAAAAAATTCTAACATATCCTAAAGATACCTGTACTATAGGACGGAAGCGGGAGGTAAAACCAAGTTGGTCCCTTTTTTATATTCTTGCTTGCGGGCATAACGTTCAAGCACTCACGTTTATATACTTTCCCTGTGGCCACCTCATGGATCCCACTTCCCACTCTACTAGCTACACTAGTCACATACATGTGTCTCATCCCCTCTTGTACTACACATATGCAGCTGAGCCATTACCATGGTCAAGACCATCATCTTGCCGGCCATCACGTCGAAGGAAACACCCCTTATTAGTAAATCATTNAAGATACCTGTACTATAGGACGGAAGCGGGAGGTAAAACCAAGTTGGTCCCTTTTTTATATTCTTGCTTGCGGGCATAACGTTCAAGCACTCACGTTTATATACTTTCCCTGTGGCCACCTCATGGATCCCACTTCCCACTCTACTAGCTACACTAGTCACATACATGTGTCTCATCCCCTCTTGTACTACACATATGCAGCTGAGCCATTACCATGGTCAAGACCATCATCTTGCCGGCCATCACGTCGAAGGAAACACCCCTTATTAGTAAATCATTCCAGCGTGTCACTTCTGGTTGTAAATTGACGGAAGCAGCTACGTGTAAGTATATTCTTCTTAGTGAGGGATGAATTGGCGGCGTTAAACTTCTAATATCATGCAAGCAGCTGCTAGCATTCCCACATAGGCGTCTTGATTCAGTTTCCAATGATCCACTGTTTCCAATGCTACATTAAGCCCAGTCCGCTCAAGCCAATCACTCAAGTCTTTTGTGATGAAATGAAAGCATAATAGACTCATACTTTAAAAGCTCCTCACAAGCTCGGAGTTCCTCACACGGAGACTACTTGAAGATAGTTGGGTTGGGATAGTCTGGGCTGGAAAAGGAATGATTACTTTGAGGACATAAACATGACATTGCTAGAAATGATATTTGTGGCAATACACGAGATCAAAGGAACACGATCAGACACATTTGGATCCAAAGCACGTAGAAAAAACCTTGAAAATCATTGAGTGACCTAGTGTGGTCTTTGGTTGGACCACAACGGCCAATATACGGATTTCCATGTCAACTGTTGGACCACTTGAGAATAAACATATCGCCTTTTACGTTCATCTTAAGTCCCAAGGCACTCGTCCTGAACCAAAATCTATCCTCAGCCTCATAAACATAACGCCTTTTTTTGGCGTCTTGTTCGTGCGCAAACACTGAAGCCACCAGCAGTCCGCCGCGAGGATCCCAAACTTCTCCGACGCCTTAATGCAGAAGGTGAGCCTGGCCTTCATGCCGATAGCATGCCAAAAGTGATACTTTGTATCACTTTTGGCACCTCCGCCACCTGGCACCCTTGGGCATCCACTGTGGCGATCTGCAACGCACGGTGTATGCAGAGGAAGACATCGTGTCAAATGGTACACACAGCTCACCCACCATCCCCACTCACAACGCCATCTGTCCCAAACTCCGTGAGCGATGAGTGCTTACGACACATGAGAGTTGGTGGCAGGGAGGACGGAGCGGGGACGTGGGAGCTGAAAACTAGGGCAGTCGTGGGTTTGGAGTAGGAGTTGGGAGCTGGAAGTGCAGAACACGGTGTTGGGATTTGAACAGAAGGAGCTGGGAGCTGGGAGGGTTCAAAGACTGAGACTTGGGGGTGAGAGGCAAGGTCTGGAGACTTTTGAGTTGGGGGCTAAAAGTTGGGAGTTGGGACTCGAGCATGAAAAGGGCTAAGAGTTGGGAGTTGGGACTCGAGCATGAAAAGGGCTAAGAGTTGGGAGTTGGGACTCGAGCATGAAAAGGGCTAAGAGTTGGGAGTTGGGGCTCGAGCATGAAAAGGGCATGGGAGTTGGGACTCCAGCATGAAGAGGACTTGGTGGTTGGTTGTTAGGGGTTGGGAGTGGGGAGTTCCGTGCTTGAATCAACAGCTCCGGTTACCAAGCTTGTGCCTGCGCCTACGGCTGTGCCTGCGCCGGCGCCTGACATGCCTACACCTGTGCTTGAGCATGCCGTTTCTGGGCTTACACCTGGGCTTCCCATGCCTGCGCCTGCGCCTGCGCTTACTGTCCCTGCGTCTGCGCCTGTGCCTGCCATGACTACTCCTGCACTGCGCCTGTCGCACTTGCGCCTGCGCCTAGGACTGCTCTGCGCCTGTCGTGTCTGTGCATGCGCCTGCTATGCATGCGCCTGCCCCTACGCCTCCAGTGCCTGCGCCTGCGCATGCGACTGCCATGCATGCCCCTGCCACACCTGCTCCTGTCATACTGGTACCTACATCTACACCTGCACCTGCGCCTTCACTGGCGCCTGACGTGGCTGCACCTGCCCCTGCGACTGCCATTCCTATGCCTACCTCTTCGCCTGCCATACCTGCTGTGCGCCTGTCGTCGTGCCTGCACCTGCACCTGTGCCTTCCGCCCCTGTGCCTGAGCCTGTGCATGCCGCCAGTGCCTGATGGGCCTGCGCCTGCCGTGCATACGCCTTCATCTGCATCTGCCATGCCTGCGCCTGCCTTGCCTGCGCCGTCCTTGCCTGTGCCTGCCTTGCCTGTGCCTGCCTTGCCTGTGACAACGCCTGCTGTGCCGGGGAGTGCACTGGCGCCTGCCATGCCTAAACCTGTCGTTCCCACGCTGTCGTGCCTGCAGCCTGCACCTTCGCCTGCCTTGCCTGCGCATGAGTCTGCCTGCCCTTCCTGAGTCTGCGCCTGTGCCTGCACAAGCCATGCCCAGCACCTTTGCCGCCGCCTGCTATTCCTGCACCCCTACGCCTGCCGTGCCTGGGCCTGCGCCTACCGTGCCGATGCCTGCGCCGATGCCTACCTGCACCTGCGCCTTCCATGCCTGTGCCTATCCATGTGACTGCTGTCCCTGCCCCTTCGCCTGTGCTGCCATGCCTACGCCTGCCCCTGCGCCTGCCATGCCTGCATCTGCGACTGCACCTGCTTTGCCTATGCTTGCGCCTGCCGTGCCTGTGCCTGCGTTTGTGCGTGTGCCTGCGCATGCGCCTGCACCTTTGCCTGTTCCTATGCCTGTGCCTGCACCTGCGCCTGTGCCTGCGCCTGCGCCTGCCATGGCCACGCCTGCCGTGTCTGCGCCTACCATGCCTGACCCTGCGCCTGCCCCTGCCATGTCCTCAACTGCACCTGTGCCTGTCGTGCCTGTACCTGCGCCTGCACCTTCTGTGCCTGCGCCTGCCCGCGTATGCTGTACCTGCGCCTGTGCCTGCGCCTATGCTTGCGCCTGCGCCTGCCGTGTCTGCATCTGCACCTGAGCCTACCATTGCCGTATAGTCCTGTCTAGGTTGATAAATGCCGGGGCCGAAGCATTCGGGCTAAATGATTCGCTCCTGTGATGATGGTGCATCCCGACTTTTGTGCACCGTCATTCCGGCAAGCAGGGGGGGGGGGGGTTGACCCTTCAGTTCGAGTGGGTCATCCAGGCAAAAAAAATAGAGGGAGACCCGTTCACGCCCGCAGAGCGTGAACAGACTGAGTGCCTTTGCCTGCTGTGCCTGAGATACCTTTGCCTGCTGATGCCTTTGCCTGTTGATGCCTGCCCCTGATCCTTGTATGCCTGCACCTTCCGTGCCTGTCCCTGCGCCTGCGGTGCCTGCGCCTTGCAATACGCGCCCGCAGAGCGTGAACAGCTCCCTCTACTCGCGTGCAGCCAGGCTGTCGAGAGAGAGTGAGACGGGTAGTGGCGACACAGCGAAGACTTTCCTTCATCACATAGGGCAAAGGAAAGTCAACGCGTACTGTCCTACAGTCGTCCGCTGCTTCAGTTGACCACGAATGTACGCAAGACTGGCAGACCCTCCCC
>SZWC01009315.1:36153-46347 GCA_023375785.1 Penium margaritaceum | reverse complement strand
GTTCTGCGCCTGCGTTTTGCGCCTGCGTTCTGCGCCTATATTCTGCGCCTGTAGTCTGCGCTTGCGATCTGCGCCTGCATTCAGCACCTGCATTTTACGCCTGCGTTTTGCGCCTGCGTTCTGCGCCTGTGTCCTGCGCCTGCGTTCTGCGCTTACGTTTTGCGCCTGTGTTTTGCGCCTGCGTTCTGCGCCTGCGATCTGCGCCTGCATTCTGCGCCTGCATTTTACGCCTGCATCCTGCGCCTGCGTTCTGCGCCTACGTTCTGCTCTTGCGTTCTGCGCCTATGATCTGCGCCTACGTTCTGTACCTGCGTTCTACGCCTGCGTTTTGCGCATGCGTTCTACGCCTACGTTCTGCGCCTGCGTTTTGCGCCTGCGTTCTCCGCCTGCGTTCTGCGCTTGCATTCTGCTCCTGCGTTTTGCGCCTACGTTCTGTGCCTGTGTTCTGCGTATGCGATCTGCACCTGTGTTTCGCGCCTACGTTCTGCGCCTGCGTTCTACGCCTGCGTTCTACGCGTGCGTTTTGCACTTGCGGTCTACGCCTTTGTTATGCGCCTACGTTCTGCGCCGGCCTTTTGTGCCTGCATTCTGGGCTTGCGTTCTATGCCTGCGTTCTCACCTGTGTTCTGCGTCTGCGATCTGCACCTGTGTTCTGCGCCTGCGTTCAGCGCCTGCGTACTCTGCCTGCGTTCTACGCTTGCGTTTCGCGCTTGCGTTCTGCGCCTGCGTTCTGCGCCTACGTTCTGCGCCTACGTTCTGCGCCTGCGTTTTGCGCCTACGTTCTGCGCCTGCATTCTGCGCTTGCGTTCTACGCCTGCGTTCCGGGCCTGCGTATTGTGCTTGCGTTCTGCGCTTGTGTTCTGCGCTCGTGTTCTGCGCCTGCGTTCTGCACCTGTCTTCTGCGCTTGCCTTTTGCGCCTGTGTTCTGGGCCTGCGTTCTACGCCTGCGCTCTGCGCCTGTGTTTTGCACCTGCGTTTTGCGCCTACGTTCTGCCCCTGTGTTTTGCGCCTGCGTTCTGCGTCTACGATCTGCACCTACATTCTGCGCCTGCATTTTACGCCTGAGTCCTCCGCCTGCGTTCTGCGCCTGCTTTCTGCGCCTACGTTCTCCTCCTGCGTTCTGTGCCTGCATTCTACGTCTGCGATCTGCGCCTACGTTCTGCGCTTGCGTTCTGCGCCTGCGTTCTGCGCCTGCGTTCTGCGCCTACGTTCTCAGCCTGCGTTGTGCGCTTGCATTTTGCGCCTGCATTCTGCGCCTGCGTTCTACGCCTGTGTTCTACACCTATGTTCTGCGCCTGCGTTCTGTGCCTGCGTTCTACGCCTGCATTTTGCGCCTGCGTTCTGCACATGCGTTCTGGGGCTGCGTTCTGCGCCTGCGTTCTACGCGTGCGTTCTGCACCTGCATTCTGCGCCTGCGTTCTGTGCTTGTGTTTTGCGCCTGCGTTCTATGCCTGCGTTCTGCGCCTGCGTTTTGCGCCTGCGTTCCGGGCCTGCATACTGCGCCTGCGTTCTGCGCCTGCATTCTGTGCCTGCGTTTTGCGCCTGCGTTCTGCGCCTGGGTTCTACGTCTGCGTTCTGCGCCTGCGTTCTATGCCTGCGTTCTCCGCCTGCGTTCTGCGCCTGCGTTGTGCCCTTGTGTTCTGCGCTTGCGTTCTATGCCAGATTCTGCGCCTGCGTTGTGCGCCTGCGTTCTCTACTAGCGTTCAGCGTCTGCGTTCTGCGCCTCCGATCTGCGCCTGCCAACTGCGCTTGCATTCTGCGCCTGCGTTTTGCGCCTGTGTTCTGCGCTTGCGTTCTGCACCTGCATTTTGCGCCTGCGTTTAGCGCCTGCGTTCTATGCCTGCGTTCCGGGCTTGCGTACAGCGCCTACGTTCTACACCTACGTTCTACGCCTGTCATCTACGTCTACCTTCTACGCCTGATTTCCGAGCTTGGGTTCTACATCTGCGTTCTGCGCCTACGTTCTGCTCCTGCAATCTGCGCCTGTGTTCTACGCCTGCGATCTGCGCCTGCGATCTGCGCGTGCGATCAGCGCCTGCGTTCTACGCCTGCGCTCTGCGCCTGCCTTCTGCGCCTGCATTCTGCGCCAGCGTTGTGCGCCTGTGTACCGTGTCTGCGTTCTTCGCCTACGTTGTGCGCGTGCAATCTGCGCCTGCGTTCTGCTCCTGCATTCTGCGCCTACATTCAGCGCCTATGTTCTGCGCCTGCGATCTGCGCATGCGATGCGCTTGTGTTCTGCGCCTGCATTCTACGCTCGCGTTCTACACCTGATTCTGCGCCTGCGTTCTGCGCCTTTGTCCTGCGCGTTCATTCTGCGCTTGCATTCTGCGCCTGCGTTCCGGGCCTGCGTCCTGCGCCTGTGTTCTACGCCTGCGTTCTACGCCTGCGTTCTGCACCTACGTTCTACGGCTGCGTTCTGCGCCTGCGTTCTACGCCTGCATTCTGCGCCTACATGCTACGCCTGCGTTCTGCGCCTGCGTTTTGCGCCTGCGTTCCGGGCCTACGTTCTAAGCCTACGTTCTGCGCCTGCATCCTATGCGTGCGTTCTGCGCCTGTGTTCCGGGCCTACGTTCTGCGCCTGCAATCTGCGCCTGCGTTCTACGCTTGTGTTCTGCACCGACATTCTACACTTGCCTTCTGCGCCTTGCCTTCTGCGCCTGCCTTCTGCGCCTGTGTTATGGGCCTGCGTTCTACGCCTGCGTTCTGTGCCTCTATTCTGCGCCTGCGCTCTACGCCTCTGTTCTGCGCCTGCGTTCTGCGCCTGCGTTCTGCGCTTGCGTTCTGCGCCTCTGTTCTGCGCCTGCGTTTTGCGCCTGCGTACTACGCCTGTGTTCTGCGCCTGTGTTCTGCGCCTGTAGTCGGCGCTTGCGATCTGCGCCTGCATTTTACGCGTGCGTCCTACGCCTGCGTTCTGCGCTTGCGTTCTACGCCTGCGTTCTAGTGTGCGTTCTGCGCCTAAGTTCTACTCCTGCGTTCTGCACCTGCGTTTTGCGCCTGCATTCTGCGTCTGTGATCTGCGCCTACATTCTGCGCCTGCGTTCTGCGCCTGTGTTCTATGCCTGCGTTCTGCGCCTACGTTTTGCGCCTGTGTTCTGCGCCTGCGTTCTGCGCCTCCAATCTGTGCCTGCATTCTGCACTTGCATTTTACGGCTGTGTCTTACGCCTGCGTTCTGCGCCTACGTTCTGCTCTTGCATTCAACGCCTGCGATCTGCGCCTATGTTCTGCGCCTGCGTTCTGCGCCTTTGTTTTGCGCCTGTGTTTTGTGCCTGCGTTCTCCGCCTGCATTCTGCGCCTCCGTTCTCTACCTGCATTCTGCGCTTCTATTCTGCGCCTGCGTTCTACGCGTGCGTTTTGCACCTGCGGTCTGCGCCTTTGTTCTGCACCTATGTTGTGCGCCTGCCTTCTGTGCCTGCATTCTGGGCTTGCGTTTTGCGCCTGCGTTCTGCGCCTGTGTTCTGCGTCTGCGATCTGCACCTGTGTTCTGCGCTAGCATTCTGCGCCTGCGTTCTGCGCCTGCGTACTGCGCCTGCGTACTGCGCCTGCGTTCTACGCCTGCGTTATGCGCCTCGATTGTGCGCCTGCAAACTGCGCCTGCATTCTGCGCCTGCGTTCTGTGCCTGCGATATGCGCCTGCGTTCTGCGCCTGCGTTCTGCGCCTGCGTTCTATGCTGCGTTCTGCGCCTGCGTTCTGCGCCTGCGTTCTATGCTGCGTTCTGCGCCTGCGTTCTGCGCCTGCGTTCTATGCTGCGTTCTGCGCCTGCGTTCTGCGCCTGCGTTCTATGCTGCGTTCTGCGCCTGCGTTCTGCGCCTGCGTTCTATGCTGCGTTCTGCGCCTGCGTTCTGCGCCTGCGTTCTATGCTGCGTTCTGCGCCTGCGTTCTGCGCCTGCGTTCTATGCTGCGTTCTGCGCCTGCGTTCTGCGCCTGCGTTCTATGCTGCGTTCTGCGCCTGCGTTCTGCGCCTGCGTTCTATGCTGCGTTCTGCGCCTGCGTTCTGCGCCTGCGTTCTATGCTGCGTTCTGCGCCTGCGTTCTGCGCCTGCGTTCTATGCTGCGTTCTGCGCCTGCGTTCTGCGCCTGCGTTCTATGCTGCGTTCTGCGCCTGCGTTCTGCGCCTGCGTTCTATGCTGCGTTCTGCGCCTGCGTTCTGCGCCTGCGTTCTATGCTGCGTTCTGCGCCTGCGTTCTGCGCCTGCGTTCTATGCTGCGTTCTGCGCCTGCGTTCTGCGCCTGCGTTCTATGCTGCGTTCTGCGCCTGCGTTCTGCGCCTGCGTTCTATGCTGCGTTCTGCGCCTGCGTTCTGCGCCTGCGTTCTATGCTGCGTTCTGCGCCTGCGTTCTGCGCCTGCGTTCTATGCTGCGTTCTGCGCCTGCGTTCTGCGCCTGCGTTCTATGCTGCGTTCTGCGCCTGCGTTCTGCGCCTGCGTTCTATGCTGCGTTCTGCGCCTGCGTTCTGCGCCTGCGTTCTATGCTGCGTTCTGCGCCTGCGTTCTGCGCCTGCGTTCTATGCTGCGTTCTGCGCCTGCGTTCTGCGCCTGCGTTCTATGCTGCGTTCTGCGCCTGCGTTCTGCGCCTGCGTTCTATGCTGCGTTCTGCGCCTGCGTTCTGCGCCTGCGTTCTATGCTGCGTTCTGCGCCTGCGTTCTGCGCCTGCGTTCTATGCTGCGTTCTGCGCCTGCGTTCTGCGCCTGCGTTCTATGCTGCGTTCTGCGCCTGCGTTCTGCGCCTGCGTTCTATGCTGCGTTCTGCGCCTGCGTTCTGCGCCTGCGTTCTATGCTGCGTTCTGCGCCTGCGTTCTGCGCCTGCGTTCTATGCTGCGTTCTGCGCCTGCGTTCTGCGCCTGCGTTCTATGCTGCGTTCTGCGCCTGCGTTCTGCGCCTGCGTTCTATGCTGCGTTCTGCGCCTGCGTTCTGCGCCTGCGTTCTATGCTGCGTTCTGCGCCTGCGTTCTGCGCCTGCGTTCTATGCTGCGTTCTGCGCCTGCGTTCTGCGCCTGCGTTCTATGCTGCGTTCTGCGCCTGCGTTCTGCGCCTGCGTTCTATGCTGCGTTCTGCGCCTGCGTTCTGCGCCTGCGTTCTATGCTGCGTTCTGCGCCTGCGTTCTGCGCCTGCGTTCTATGCTGCGTTCTGCGCCTGCGTTCTGCGCCTGCGTTCTATGCTGCGTTCTGCGCCTGCGTTCTGCGCCTGCGTTCTATGCTGCGTTCTGCGCCTGCGTTCTGCGCCTGCGTTCTATGCTGCGTTCTGCGCCTGCGTTCTGCGCCTGCGTTCTATGCTGCGTTCTGCGCCTGCGTTCTGCGCCTGCGTTCTATGCTGCGTTCTGCGCCTGCGTTCTGCGCCTGCGTTCTATGCTGCGTTCTGCGCCTGCGTTCTGCGCCTGCGTTCTATGCTGCGTTCTGCGCCTGCGTTCTGCGCCTGCGTTCTATGCTGCGTTCTGCGCCTGCGTTCTGCGCCTGCGTTCTATGCTGCGTTCTGCGCCTGCGTTCTGCGCCTGCGTTCTATGCTGCGTTCTGCGCCTGCGTTCTGCGCCTGCGTTCTATGCTGCGTTCTGCGCCTGCGTTCTGCGCCTGCGTTCTATGCTGCGTTCTGCGCCTGCGTTCTGCGCCTGCGTTCTATGCTGCGTTCTGCGCCTGCGTTCTGCGCCTGCGTTCTATGCTGCGTTCTGCGCCTGCGTTCTGCGCCTGCGTTCTATGCTGCGTTCTGCGCCTGCGTTCTGCGCCTGCGTTCTATGCTGCGTTCTGCGCCTGCGTTCTGCGCCTGCGTTCTATGCTGCGTTCTGCGCCTGCGTTCTGCGCCTGCGTTCTATGCTGCGTTCTGCGCCTGCGTTCTGCGCCTGCGTTCTATGCTGCGTTCTGCGCCTGCGTTCTGCGCCTGCGTTCTATGCTGCGTTCTGCGCCTGCGTTCTGCGCCTGCGTTCTATGCTGCGTTCTGCGCCTGCGTTCTGCGCCTGCGTTCTATGCTGCGTTCTGCGCCTGCGTTCTGCGCCTGCGTTCTATGCTGCGTTCTGCGCCTGCGTTCTGCGCCTGCGTTCTATGCTGCGTTCTGCGCCTGCGTTCTGCGCCTGCGTTCTATGCTGCGTTCTGCGCCTGCGTTCTGCGCCTGCGTTCTATGCTGCGTTCTGCGCCTGCGTTCTGCGCCTGCGTTCTATGCTGCGTTCTGCGCCTGCGTTCTGCGCCTGCGTTCTATGCTGCGTTCTGCGCCTGCGTTCTGCGCCTGCGTTCTATGCTGCGTTCTGCGCCTGCGTTCTGCGCCTGCGTTCTATGCTGCGTTCTGCGCCTGCGTTCTGCGCCTGCGTTCTATGCTGCGTTCTGCGCCTGCGTTCTGCGCCTGCGTTCTATGCTGCGTTCTGCGCCTGCGTTCTGCGCCTGCGTTCTATGCTGCGTTCTGCGCCTGCGTTCTGCGCCTGCGTTCTATGCTGCGTTCTGCGCCTGCGTTCTGCGCCTGCGTTCTATGCTGCGTTCTGCGCCTGCGTTCTGCGCCTGCGTTCTATGCTGCGTTCTGCGCCTGCGTTCTGCGCCTGCGTTCTATGCTGCGTTCTGCGCCTGCGTTCTGCGCCTGCGTTCTATGCTGCGTTCTGCGCCTGCGTTCTGCGCCTGCGTTCTATGCTGCGTTCTGCGCCTGCGTTCTGCGCCTGCGTTCTATGCTGCGTTCTGCGCCTGCGTTCTGCGCCTGCGTTCTATGCTGCGTTCTGCGCCTGCGTTCTGCGCCTGCGTTCTATGCTGCGTTCTGCGCCTGCGTTCTGCGCCTGCGTTCTATGCTGCGTTCTGCGCCTGCGTTCTGCGCCTGCGTTCTATGCTGCGTTCTGCGCCTGCGTTCTGCGCCTGCGTTCTATGCTGCGTTCTGCGCCTGCGTTCTGCGCCTGCGTTCTATGCTGCGTTCTGCGCCTGCGTTCTGCGCCTGCGTTCTATGCTGCGTTCTGCGCCTGCGTTCTGCGCCTGCGTTCTATGCTGCGTTCTGCGCCTGCGTTCTGCGCCTGCGTTCTATGCTGCGTTCTGCGCCTGCGTTCTGCGCCTGCGTTCTATGCTGCGTTCTGCGCCTGCGTTCTGCGCCTGCGTTCTATGCTGCGTTCTGCGCCTGCGTTCTGCGCCTGCGTTCTATGCTGCGTTCTGCGCCTGCGTTCTGCGCCTGCGTTCTATGCTGCGTTCTGCGCCTGCGTTCTGCGCCTGCGTTCTATGCTGCGTTCTGCGCCTGCGTTCTGCGCCTGCGTTCTATGCTGCGTTCTGCGCCTGCGTTCTGCGCCTGCGTTCTATGCTGCGTTCTGCGCCTGCGTTCTGCGCCTGCGTTCTATGCTGCGTTCTGCGCCTGCGTTCTGCGCCTGCGTTCTATGCTGCGTTCTGCGCCTGCGTTCTGCGCCTGCGTTCTATGCTGCGTTCTGCGCCTGCGTTCTGCGCCTGCGTTCTATGCTGCGTTCTGCGCCTGCGTTCTGCGCCTGCGTTCTATGCTGCGTTCTGCGCCTGCGTTCTGCGCCTGCGTTCTATGCTGCGTTCTGCGCCTGCGTTCTGCGCCTGCGTTCTATGCTGCGTTCTGCGCCTGCGTTCTGCGCCTGCGTTCTATGCTGCGTTCTGCGCCTGCGTTCTGCGCCTGCGTTCTATGCTGCGTTCTGCGCCTGCGTTCTGCGCCTGCGTTCTATGCTGCGTTCTGCGCCTGCGTTCTGCGCCTGCGTTCTATGCTGCGTTCTGCGCCTGCGTTCTGCGCCTGCGTTCTATGCTGCGTTCTGCGCCTGCGTTCTGCGCCTGCGTTCTATGCTGCGTTCTGCGCCTGCGTTCTGCGCCTGCGTTCTATGCTGCGTTCTGCGCCTGCGTTCTGCGCCTGCGTTCTATGCTGCGTTCTGCGCCTGCGTTCTGCGCCTGCGTTCTATGCTGCGTTCTGCGCCTGCGTTCTGCGCCTGCGTTCTATGCTGCGTTCTGCGCCTGCGTTCTGCGCCTGCGTTCTATGCTGCGTTCTGCGCCTGCGTTCTGCGCCTGCGTTTTACGCCTGCATTCTGCGCCTGCGTTCTGCGCCTGCGTACTGCGCCTGCGTTCTACGCCTGCGTTATGCGCCTCGATTGTGCGCCTGTAAACTGCGCCTGCATTCTGCGCCTGCGTTCTGTGCCTGCGTTCTGTGTCTACGCTCTGCGCTTGCCTTCTGCGCCTGCATTCTGCGCCTGCGTTCTATGCCTGCGTTCTCCGCCTGCGTTCTGCGCCTGCGTTCTGCGCCTGCGTTCTGCGCTTGCGTTCTGCGCCTGCGTTCTGCGCTTGCGTTCTGCGCCTGCGTTCTGCGCCTGCGATCTGCACATGCACCTGCAATGTGTGTGTGCGCCTGGCCTGCGACCTGCGCCTGCACATGTGCCTCCAGTCTGCACTTTCGCCTGAGCTTGCGATCTCTGCCTGTGCCTGCGATCTGCACCCACAATGGCGTCTGCAATCTACGCCTGATCTGCCCTTTCGCCTGCGATCAGCGATCAGCACCTGCGCCTAAAGACTAGGCCTTCGCCTTAGCCTTAAATTTGAGCCTCTACCTGTGCCTGGGATGTGCGCGTGTGCTTGAACCTACAACTTGCGCCTGCCATCTGTGCCAACGCCTGCACCATGCACCTGCAATTTTGCGCCTTCCCCTGCGGCTGCAATATGCACCTGCAATCTGCACCTGCGTCTGCGATGCGCGCATCCGCCTGCACCTGTGCTATCCGCCTGCCATCGGTGCCTGCGCTTACCCCTGCAATCTGCATGTGTACCTACAATCTGTAATCTGTGTGTGCGCCTGCACCTGCGACCTGCGACCTGCGCCTGCGCATCCAGTCTGCACTTTTGCCTGGGCTTGCCATCTGTGCCTGTGCCTGCGATCTGCGCCCACTAAGGGGCCTTCAATCTGCGCTTGAGATCTGCGCCTGCGCCTGCGATCTGCGATCTGCACCTGCGCCTTCGCCAGAGCCTGAAATCTGAGCCTCTGCCTGGGATATGCGCCTGCGCTTGAACCTGCAACTTGCGCCTGCGATCTGCACCAACGCCTGCAATGTGCACCTCCTATTTTGCGCCTTCCCCTGCGGCTGCAATATGCACCTGCAATCTGCACCTGCAATCTGCACCTGCCTCTGAGATGTGCGCATTCGCCCGCACCTGTGGTATCCGCCTGCCATCAGCGCCTGCGCTTACCCCTGCAATTTGCGCGAGTACCTATGACTGCGGCCTACGCCTGCGCCTGCATTTGCAATCTGCGCCTACGCTTACGTCTGCCAACTGTGCCTGGGATCTGGCGCCTACGTCTCTGCCTGCATCTTGCGCCTGCGCCTGCAATCTGCTCCTGTGTTTCTGCCTGCAATCTGCAATCTGCACCTGCACCTGCGCCTACGCCTGCAGCTGCAATCGAAGCCTGTGCCTGCACCTGCGATCTGCACCTACCCGTGCGCCTGCGCTGGTGACTAGCGCCTGCAGTTGTGCCTTCGATCTGCACCTGCCCCTGCGATGATCTCTGCCTGCGCCAGCCATCTGTGCTTGCGATTGCCATCTACACCTGCGCTTGCGCCTGCAACCTGTCCCTGCGCCTGCGCCTGTGATCTGCGCCTACGCCTGTGATCTGCGCCTACGATCACGCCTGCGTTCTGCAACCTGTGGCTGCGCCTGCGCCTGCGCCTGCGATCCATGCCTGCGCCTGCACCTGTGATCTGCACCTGCGCCTGCAATCTGGACCTGCGCCTGCGATCTGGACCTGCACCTAAGATCTGCGCCTGCGTTCTTCGCCTGGGCCTTTGCCAACAATCTATGCCTGCGCCTGCGTTTGCAAACAAACGCAGGCGCAGGCCAACAACCTACGCCTGCGCCTGCGTTCAGCGCCTGAAACTGTGCCAACAATCTGCACCGGTGCCTGCGCTTGCGCCTGCATTCTGCGCATGCAATCTGCATCTGCGATCTGCATCTGCGATCTGCATCTGCGATCTGCAGCTGCAATGTGTGCTTGCGCCTACGATCTATGCCTGTGTCTGCACTTGCCATCTGTCCCTTAGCAGAAGCCTGCGCCTGCGACTTGCGCTTCCGCATGTGCTTAGGCCTGTGATCTGCACCTACAATCTGCACTTGTACCTGTGCCTGCGCATAAGCATGCACCTGCAACTTGTGCCTCCGCACATGATTACGCCTAAAATCTGCACTTGTACCTGCGCCTGTGCCTACGCCTGCGCCTGCGCCTGCGCCTGCGCCTGCGCCTGCGCCTGCGCCTGCGCCTGCGCCTG
>SZWC01009315.1:12695-36024 GCA_023375785.1 Penium margaritaceum | reverse complement strand
GCCTACGCCTGCGCCTGCGCCTGCGCCTGCGCCTGCGCCTGCGCCTGCGCCTGCGCCTGCGCCTGCGCCTGCGCCTGCGCCTGCGCCTGCGCCTGCGCCTGCGCCTGCGCCTGCGCCTGCGCCTGCATTCTACGCCTGCGTTCTGCGCCTGCGCCTGGAATCTATGCCTGCGCCTGCGCCTGCACCATCGATCTGCGTCTACGCCAGCGCTTGGGAATTGCGCCCGCGCCTCCGCCTGTCATCTGCGCTTGCGCCTATGCCTGCGAAGTGCCCTTGTGCCTGCGCCCACGATCTATGCACACGCCTGTGCGTGCACCTACGATCTATGCCCGCACTTGTGCTTGCGCCTGTAATCCACGCCGGCAATCTGACAAGCACTTCGCGCATGCAATCTGCGCCTACGATCTCCGCCTGTGATCTGCACGTGCGCCTGCAATCTAAACAAGTGATTCATGCCTGTGTCTGCACCTGCGCCTGATATTTGCGCCTGCACCTGCGCCTGCGCCTGCAATCTGCACCTGCGATCTGTGCCTGTACCTGAGCCTGTGCCTACGCTTCGTCTGCAAGTTCTAGCTGCCAGCAACGTCTGCGCCTGCAATTTGCACCGATACCTGCGCCTGCAACCTGCGCATGCTACTGTGCCTGCAATCTGCACCATCGATCTGCACCTGCGCCTGAGACAACACCTGCACCTGTGCGTGCGATGTGCACCGTCGCCCACCCCTGCGATCTGCGCCTGCACCTGTGCCTGCGATTTGTGCCCATGACTCCGCCAACGATCTGCACCTGCAGCCCGCCACTTGCACCTGCTCTTGCAATCTGCGCCTGCGCCTGCGATGTGTGCCTGTGTCTACGGCTGCCATCTGCACTAGCACCTGTACCTACGATTTGCGCCTGCGTATGTGCCTGTGATCTGTGCCAGTGCCTGCAATCTGCACCTGCGCCTGCGATCCGAGTTTTCTTTGCACCTCAATACGCACAGACATAAGGGCACACCTTCACTATTTATGGGGCGCACCTTCATCATCTATGGGGCACACCTCAGATGTCAGCTAGCGTATGTCCCCTCCACGCTGCAATTGGCAAAACCGCCACATGCTTGTCGGACGACAGACGACAGACGACAAACGGCAGACAGCAGACGACAGGTCACAAACAACGCCAGCCAACACACGGGCAAGGCCAGGTTTCGCTTGTGCTCACCTAACGTGACAGCCGACGAATAACGCAGAGGAGCGGGGTGACGTAACGTCCGATGTCCTTCTGCAAGGTGCTACTCCCTCCGTTGTTCCGCCACAGGGTTGGCGTCAGCAGCAGCAGCGGCAGCGCAACCTGGCACAGCATGCCAGCCGGAGGAACTCAGCAACGCAGCAGGGCCCTTCTGCCGCAGCAATGGGTGGTAGTGCTTAAGCAGGTGAGTGAGCAGCACGGCTTTGTCTCTCAATGAAAGCAGCGAGTGGCGACAATGAGCGTCATCCTCCTCCGCCTCGTCTCCTCAGCCTCGTCTCCTCAGCCTCGTCTCCTCAGCCTCGTCTCCTACACCTTGCCTCCTCCACCGCACCTCACCCCACCTCACGTGCCATGCTGGATCCGTCCACGGTTGGAGTGTCAGTGCATTCGGCCCCATTTCGTTTGCGAGCCTTGCTGACGCTGCAGCACCTGCCCAATCCGCCTCCCTCCGCTTGACATCACCGTCTTCCCTCGCCCTCTGCGACCCCTTGGAGGCCACCATCACCATCAGCACCACGACCACGACGGCCACTGCCACCGCCACTCAACACAACAGCATCAAATGCGTCTCAACGCGCTAGAGTCGACGCCGGCAGAGTCCGCCTACAACTGAGGCACGCCTGAGGCACGGCTGAGGCAGTACGCCGCCAACTGAGGCACGACGCCGATGCTGCACCAGTCCACAACCACCAACCTCACGTTTCTCGAGGATGGACGCCATTGTCACCTACACGCAACGTTTCTCGAGGACGGACGCTTTTGTCACCTACACGCAACGTTTCTCGAGGATGGACGCCATATGGCGCCATAGAGGAGGAAAACGTCTTCTTACCAATGTTTTCAAAAGGGCACGCAAAAATCACGGGTCCATAGCGGGGCACAAATATTTGACGACTTTCCGGAGGGGCAAGCCAGTATGACGATAGCAAATATACAGGATGCTAACGTGGCGCAACCAAGAAAAAGTTGTCATCATTGTGTGCCCTTCCGGAAGGTGGCATACTTGATTCTCGTCATTTTTGTGTGCCCCTCAGAAAGGGCGTTATTTGAACGTGCCCCCGCAGAAAGTCGTCATTTTTTGCATGCCCCTACAAATTGTCGTCATTTCGGCGTGCCCTTTTGAAAACCCCGGTAAAATTGCATTTTCCTCGCCATAGAGCTGCAGGATGGTCGAGGAGCTCCAACGAGCGTGACGACGACGACGCGGCAAACATTGTGACTGACTGCCAGTCGCCCTTCGTCTGCGCCACGACCTGAGACCGACCTAGCAAATAACATATTGGGCCACTCGTCGTGACCTGTTGAGGTCGGGGGAATACCTAAGCACCGAAACAAGTACGGGGGTTAAACCTGTCGCCAATGGAACTGATAAAGGGGGAAAATAGTTTATATTGTTACGGCAGCGGAACGTTTCAGGAGACAAAGAGGTTGGTTCATGAGGGTATTACGTGAGTCTACGAGTCAAAATAAGCCAACTTCGAAGGACATTAGTTTTCTCCCCTTTTTTTCAAGAGGAAATAGATCAACCCAATATGTTGTTGAAAGGCGAAGAGAAATGTAACCTGAAGTTTTGGAGTAGAGGAGGAGGATGGTTTTGCCCATCATTCTTGCCAAATGATATGGAAGCGAGTGGATGGTATGACTTGAAGTCAAGGAAAGGGGAGGGAAGTGGTTGGAGGGGACCAAGGAAAAGGTAAATAGGGTTTGACGGGAGGCCAAGAAAGATGTGGTTGTATGTGCAAAAAATTCTTTCCATGTGCCCTAGTATTCCTTGACCGAGGAGGAAGCAATGTTCAATACTTTCCCTCTTACTGGTACAAGGGGCAAAAACCTTATTTTCGTGTGTTCATGAAACCGGTGTGATGAGCGATTGGGACGAATCAGAAGAGGATGGTAGTCATTTGTATCTAATGGGAGGTGTGAAAACTTGCGACGGAGCAATGGCCACTGGGTGTGCTTCTAGCCAATTGTTTTAACATGAGGGATGGAGAGAGTGAGGCGCGAGGAGGCATGCATAGATCTTGAAGAGTCTCGGTGTGAGGGGACTTGTGGCCAGGCTGTGAGACAAATGAGGTGGTTATTTTTTAGGCTTTTAACGAATACAGGGGTCGAGGTCTTGTCGCGAGTCACGTGCGGCCACGGATGGGGTTGGAGTTCAAAGAAGGGAATAACCACTAGTGTTGCGTGGTGGAGGGGAGGTGGACATGTGGAATACCGTGGCGATCAGCAGCCCTGTGAGATCTTCAATGGTGAAATGCTGAGTTTAGTGGAGTGTGCGTGGTGTATGCGATCTCGCGTGCAGGATCCGTGCCCAGGAAAGAGGGATTGAGTTAAGCAAATCCAAAATAAGACGTTGGCGTGTACAAGAAAAGGACGAGAGGGGGATGAAGAGAATAGTCTCCAAGTTTATGGTATCTGGAAGGAGCCTTCGTTCTGATTGAGGGATGCCGAAAGGGGCAGTATCCTCTTTACAGAGGAAATGATTGTATGAGGTGCATTCTTGAGTGCTCCCTTCAAAGAGAAGGAGAAGGGTGTGATAACTGAGGAGGAGGCGGTGAACTGTTGGAAAACGAAGCGTCAGCGAGGATTAAGTGAGGGGGTGTAGCGTGGAAGTGCCACGCCGACCGGTCGAAGGAGCCACGTGGCTCGAGCAGGGTCACCTGGGACTGTGGGCGGTTAGACGGGATGGCTTGAGGGTCGGAGACCCTCAAGCACCGCGGTTTTGGCCTAGTTGGTCAATGATTCCGTCGAATCTGTTACATTGGTATCAGAGCTCCAGGGCTCGAATCCCCCGTGGGGATTACCGGAGATGCCGAGGTGGCTCTCACTCCTAGCGGGAGGGGGTGTAGCGTGGCAGTGCCACGCCGACCGGTCGATGGAGCCACGTGGCTCGAGCGGGGTCACCTGGGACAGTGGGCGGTTAGACGGGATGGCTTGAGGGTCGGAGACCCTCAACCACCGCGGTTTTGGCCTAGTTGGTCAAGGATTCCGTCGAATCCGTTACAGGGGGGCTTGAGGTGGCCTATAAATGCATGGGAGAGAAAGAAGTTTCCTTTTTTGGAGAAGGCTTGCGTGAAGATTGTTGTGTGTTTCCACTGTGGTTCACCATGAGGGAGAAAACCGTAAACCCACTTGGTCGCTTGGATTTCACAGTTTATGGTGGGCCACACAACTCCAAGGCCTCCATGACCTTTAAAAGCATATATTGTTATGAAGGAGTCTAGATGAAGAGTTTTGGAGATTTCTTCTCAGGTTGTACGAAAGGAGAAGAAACCAAGAAGCAAATTATTTATGTTGTGGAGGTAGTCTAGAGTATGAGAGCATACGTAGGAGTAAAATACAAAACTTGGGGCTAAAATACAATTAGTTTACTGTACCTTTGGGCTAAGTATGTATCCAACATTAATGGATAGTTACAAAATCTCAAATGTTACAATAACCAATGTTAAAATTTCTATCAGGTTAATCGCTAATGTTGCAGCTGTCAATATTGAACCTTCTCATTTTATACTAAGAAAAGGTTGAAACAATATATGCTTTAACATCCATTTCTGAAATTAACAATGTTGTACTTGCTGATGTTTCTTGTGCTAGTGTTACAACTGCCAGTGTTGCAATTCTCGGAGAGGAGGAAATGGTATAGAATTTAATGAAGTTTTTTAAACTGTACACAAATAATGGTGATGCAAATATTGTTCATTGTTACGTGAAGTTGCGTGGATTTGTGCTGATTTTTATGTAATGTGCAAAGCTTTGGAGAGTATTCATGGAGTTGTACAAAGTCTCGCACCGATATGCCGCGTTGTTCAGAGTCGTATGGAAAGGAAAGGAGTTATGATGTGATTGTACTGAGCTGTCAGGAACTTGAACAGAGTTGAACAAAGTTGAAAGGAACTCAACATAGTCCTTACAGGGTTGTGTAGAGTTGCTTGGGATTGCATAGAAATATATAACGATCTACATATGTGAACGATGTTGTGAAGAATTTTACTTAGTTGTGCGGAGGTGTAGAGAGATTTAAGAATTTGACGGACTTGGACAGAGACTCATAGAATCACATGGAGTTGTATGGGATTGTACGGAGTGGTTTGGAGTTGCGCCTAGTTTTATGGTGTTTCACAATGTCGGAACGTGTTGTACGGGATTCCATAAGATTGTTCTGAGTTGTTAGAAATGTACACAGTTGAAACGAGTTTTCTGGTGTTATAAGCATTCTAGATCTGCACATGGTTTCACAAATCAGTGTGGTGTGTTATGGACTTGGTGAAAGTTGTATCATACCGTATGAAGTTTTATGCTTGGTTATGTAAACAGATGGAGTTAAACAGAGATACCTGGGGTTCGACTGTGTTCGTCCGAGGTTTGTGGAGATTTATGGTACTTTGCCAGATTTTACGGAGTTGATACAAGTTTGTGAAAATTTGTGCGGGTTCTCATAGCATTGAAGGGAGTTCTTAGAGGAATGTACAAGATAGTAGGAAGTTTACGAAAATGTAAAAATTTCAACAGACGTGTATACATTTGTATAGATTTATATGGAGTAGGGCGCAGATGTATGAGCTTGTCCAGAGCTGTAGAGCATTATACGGAGTTTGTACATAAACAATTGCAGTTGCATGGAGCTCTACAGGACTGATCACAAGTTTTCCAATGATTTAAACGGTGTTTTACATACTAAGTTGTATAAGCTTAGATCAAATTCATACACAGAAAAAATGGCATCCACAGAGTTGCACAAAGATACATGGAGCTGTACAGAGTTGTACAAGGTTATAATATTTCATGAAAAGTTTCACGTAACTCCATGGAGTTAGAAGGATTCGTACAGAACTAACCAGTGTTATACAGAGATTTACAGAGTTGACCAGAGTTGGTTTGAACAGATTTGTAAGAGGTTGTACAAGTTATTTTTAGGTACATAGGATTGCACACAATAATAATAATTTCTATGGAGCTCAACTTGCTGTCTTGTATTGATTCATATGGAGTTGACTAAAGTTGGTTCATCTTTGAACAGAGTTTTACGAGGCTGTACAAATTATTAAGAAGGTACATAGGATTATACACGAATGTAAAAAATCCCATGGAGTTCAACATAGTTTTGCAACGTATAACAAAGTTGTATTGTGTCCTATGGTTTGGCACTGTGTTATGCCAACTTGCAAAACGTTGTACGGAGATGTACCAAATCATGATGCGTTGTACATATTTGTACAATGTATGGATTAAGCCATGCAAATCTGTCAGGAGTTATGCATGATTGTTCAGAGTTGTAAAAGGCCATTGAAGAAGCGAGATATTTTCAGGGAGTTGTGTGGAGTTGCCTCTTTGTACAAATTTGTTTGGATTTGTGGTAATTTTATGTGGATATGTGGAGCAGTGGGAATGTTTGACGGACTTCTATGGAGTTGTAAGGAATCATTCAGATGCCCTTTTCTCTCTTTGTATGGATTTCTATGGAGTTGGACAGAGATGTGTGAGGTTGTACGGACTTAAAAGGACCTGCAGCGCAGTGTACGGATTTTGAACATACAGATTTGGATTGCATGGAGCTTTACAGGATTGATCAAGATTTTTTCTGGGATGTACTCAGAGTTTCACACACTAAGCTATACAAGCTCAGGACAGATACATACAAAGGAGAAAAGACATCCACAGTTTTGTACAAAAATGTATGGAGTTGTACAGAGTTGTTCAAAGTTCTAACATTTTATGGAGATTTGTACATGGTGCTAGGGATTTGAAAGGAGTTTTACCGAGTTGGACGGCGATTTGCATAGTTGTACGGAGTCACATGTGTTGGGATTTGCAGGTGTGTAGCAAGGACTAGGTTCCTTGCTTGTACAGGATCTTTTCTCGTGTAGCAAGCTAGCAAACAGATCAGCAGATGAACTTTGGAAACTGAATGTGACAGCGGAAGAAATCTTGCTTGATTCCAAAGTACAAGTATGGCACATGAAAATTAGAGCCTAACAGAGGCTACACATGAGCTTCACCACTGCTCCTGGCCCATGCAAGGGGCAACGCCTTGCTAGGTCGTTAAGGCCGTCTATGCAAGGAGTCTTGGTCCAGCACCGTCTTCCAGGTAGGCTGGCCTCCAGGTAGTCAGGGCTTCCTCCTTCCCAGGCTGGCAGAGCTCTGCCAGGCTTACAGGGGTATCCAGGGCAAACTCCAGCATGAACCTCTATCCAGGCTGGCAGGCAGAGCCAGGCTTACAGGGGCCTTAGAGGGATCTTCAGCAGTGACCTCCATCCAGGCTGGCAGGCAGAGCCAGGCTTACAGTGACCTTGGAGGGTGGAGAGATTGACTGGCGTTAGAATCTGAAGATGATCCACTGGAGATCAGCCACTGAAGATAGTTGAGTGTGCCAGGGCCGCCTTTTATACTTGCGGCCCTGGCAAGTTGACTGCCTTGGTGGTGGTTGGAGAAGCTTCCTTTGGTGCACGGTGAAGTTTCACCGTAACCGTGGTTCTTGCACCACAACTGACCACGTGGCTTTGTAGGTGCAAGCTATCACCATGTCCGTGATCCTCAGATCCTGTGGCTTCTCGTGGATCAGTAAGAGCCGTTGATCACCGTAGTCGGAATGCTTGCATCTCAACGATCCGTTCAGATGAACATGAACCGTTGATGTCTGGAACCCTGGCTTGAGGAAAATTCCTCCATAGGGAAGCTTCCTCTCCGTGGAAGCTTCCTCTCCACCTTGGTTGTCCGCTGGCTTAAACCTGAGCCATAGGGAACCTTCCTTCCCAAGGAAGCTTCATCAGGTTCCACGGTGCAGCTTCTCCGTAAGCTGGTTCTGTCAGAGGCTTTGCTGCTGCTCGGTTGATGGTACCACATGCTCACATGTGGTCCGTGGATTACCGTCATGGTGAAACTCACACCAGAGCTCTCCACGTAGATTATCCACATGGCAATGAGAGAGACACGCTGAGTCGTGCCTCCGGATTGTCGGTGCAGGGAGGTCCCCACTTGACGCCCTTACACTGCTCCGTGCGTCCAGTTGACTCAGGTGTGGTCTCACCTGACCATCAAGCCTATGCAGTATTACACAGGTTTCAGCTCCAGGAGACATGCGCTATCCTCATGCGCATGCTTCCGTACAAACCCCTTTCGTACCCTTAAAAGGATTTTTCACTGGAGAGAATTTAGGCCTTTGAAGGAGGAAATTCCCTGGCGAGCCGCACCCGGTAAATTCACAGAAAACCCCGTAAATTCTTCTCGAAGTCTCCGACTGGAGTTTTGACTGCGCCATGCTGAAGCAGTAAATCAGCGCAGTTATCGCTCACTCCAACAACATGGAGTTCACCGGAGTTGGTTCAAAGTTGAACAGAGTTGTACAAGACTGTACAAATATTAACCAAAACTGCATTGGATTGCATATGAATTTCTATGGAGTTCAACACAATGTTATATCGTATAACAAAGTGGTGTGGAGTCCTATGGGTTGGCATTGTGTTATGCCAACTTGTACGGAGTTGTATGGAGATGTACCACATTGTGATGACCTGTACAAATTTGTACATTGTTAGATTACGCCATGCCAATTTTTCAGAAGTTATGCATTTTTCTCTCAGCTGTAAGAAGCCATCAAAATAGTGAATTATTTTGTGGCGTTGTATGGATTTGCCTCTTTTGTATCATTTTGTTGGATTTGTGGGACTTATATATGGATATGTGGAAATCTAGGATTCATTATTGAGCTAAAAGGAGTTCAACGGACTTATGTGGAGTTGTAAGGGATCATTCAGATTTCTACTAAGTTTTGTACAGTTAAATGCATTGTACATTAATACGAACAACTCTGTATGCATATGGAGTATAAAATCTGTATAACTTTGTCCCTTGTGTACAGTCGTATAGAGCTAATTCCATACAACAATGTACGGCTCCTTAGATGATTGTTCAAAATCCTAGATTCATAAAGAACATGTGTTGTGTTTCAAAAAATCTCCACTGAGTCCACAAAGGCTTTCCAAGTTGTATGAATTTGTAAGGCAATGTTCAATATTCACATCGAGTTTCACAGAGTTTGTAAGAAATCGTATGGAATTGCACACATTTCACAATAGTATAATCAACCTTACAGATTTGAACAGTGTTCTACAAAATTATTTAGAGTTTTGCTGGAGTTCTATGGAGTTTTACAGAGTTGTACACAGTCGTGCGGAGTATCATTGAGTTGTACGAAGCTATAGCAAGCTATGAAAGATTGACCAGAGCTGTATACAGATTTACTATTATGCATAATGTTTATTGGAGCTTTACAAGGTTATACAGAAGTAGTACAAAGCTTGATGGAGTTGTATAAAATCATCTCAAGCTATGTAAAGGTATTTAAAGTCATGCACACTTTGTTCAGTCTTTAGGAGTTATAAAAAACTATAGAGATTTGGATAGGATTTAATGTGATTATATGAATGATATGAAACTATACATGGTTTTGTGGGGTTTAACGAAGTTTTACATTTTCAAGGACTTGAACAAAATTGCGTGGAGTTTAATTATTTGTTTACGGATTTAAACATACTTGTATGTGTTTGTGTGGAGTTGTACGGGCTTGTACTACTCTTTAAGAGATTCATAGGTTTACAAATGTATATGGAGTTGTACATAGTTGAACAGAGATGAAAAAGTTTGTAAGGGACTTGGGTTACCATATTATATGGTATTACTACACGATTGTACAGGGTTTCACAAAGTTTTACGTAGTTGTACCGAGTTGTACTGATAAGTGCAGACCTATACAGAGTTGTATCAGGTTGAAAACAGTTCATCTGTGCCATACATGCTTTTGTTGACAAATACAAAGTTGTATGAAGCTGTGTGGAGTTGTATGGAGTTGAGCACATGTACCAAGTTTTGCTGTTTTGTACTGAGCCATACAGAGTTGAAAGGAGTTGTACATAGCTGCGAGGAGTTTTGCAGGATTGTACAATATTCCAAAATATTGTATGTTGTTATGAATAGTTTTCTAGAAATGTATATAATCGCGTTGACTTGTATGGCAGTGTTCAGAGTTGTTAGAAGTTGTGTAGACCTAGATAGGGTCACACGAGTTTGCATGAGTTCTACGATAGAATTTGGATCTAAAACAAGCTTAAAAAGCATGAGTTGAGCTCTTTGAGATTTAACATAATTGCTCGTTATGTTAATGCCTTGTACGTGATAGTACTCATGGATGCAGATATTGTACAAAATTGTGTGAACTTACACAAACTTGTGTGAAGTTGTACAAAAAAATGTTTTTCATTGGATCATACACATATTAATGGTATGTTAGGAGTTTTATGGAGGTTTGCAAACTTTTACATATCTTTTCAAAGTTACACTAGTTTCTAAGGAGCTTTAAAAAGCTGTATGAAGCTAGTATGGAAATGTTTGGGAATGCGTATTGTTGTATGGGGTTTCAGACAGTTTTTTAGAAGAGTACAGAGTTGTATGGAAAATACAAGTTCTCGTGGAGTTTAAGAAGCTAAAAAAGTACATGAGTGTTTAAACAAAAGTTTAAGAGGTTGTGTGGTATTCAATGAAGTTGAGCACACATGCACAGAATTGCACAGAATTCTACGAAGATGTATAGAGCCATAAATACTTATACGGAGTGATATGGGGTTATAGCTTTACGGAGTATGAAGAGTCTTGCATGTTTCTATGGATTTTGACATTCCTATGTAGTGATAAGCTTAGTTGCATCTATACATAGTTGTGCAAAGTTGTATGGGGTTTCACATAGTTAATACAGGTTTTGACGCACGTGCTTGAAGTTCAATGGTGTTCACAGTATTAAAACGTTATGTAAAATTGTGCATAATAGTACACATTTACATAGAGTTCATCGGAGCTGCATGGAGCTAAACAAAATAATGTGTAGTTGCAGAAAGTCAAGAGGATTTGTACAGATTTGTGTAGTATCTTATAAAGATGTTAAAATTGCACGAATTTGTATATTTTACACAGATATCGTTGGAGTTATGCGGAATTGTACAGACTCTTCAGGAGTTGTATGCAGTTGAATTTCATTTCATGGAGCTTTGTGGAGTCCTACAAGCTGTCAAAATCTTTTGTTGTTGAAAGATGCATGGAGCTGTTTAGAGTCATACAGGTGTGTACAAATTTGTGCAGGGATTAACAAAGTTCTAGGATGTTGTACGTAGCTCCAAAAGAGTATAGTGTTGTACGTAGTTGTATGGAGCCAGTACAGGGTGTTACGGAGTTGTGTATAATTACACTAAATTATACGGAGCTAACAGACACTTTACATATTTGTACAATGTATGGAGCCAGTACAGGGTGTTGCGGAGTTGTGTATTCGGAGTTGTACCGCATTCTAATAAGTTGGAAGAGGATTGACCTTAAGAGTCATAGAACTTCAAGGGGACTTATGGAATGAGCGTTCACAAGCTAACAAAGCTGAAACATCAGCATGTCAAGATGCTCGGGCATGACTTAATCCGACCATCCATGTCACCATATGAAACACTGGTTCTTTTGTACAAAAACGACCGACAGAAAGCACTTGCAGGTGAAGTATTGGGTGTTGAACAATGTCACCATCAACAACTGCTATTCTCCGTGAGCACATGAGCTTTTTGACCAACTCTAAGGAGTGCAAAAGAATACAAAAATTAATCGCAATGATTACCACCAGAGACATGTATCGAACAAGGACATCGAGAAGACGACGTTCAACACATGCCCCGAGCATTTTAAACTAGGGGTCATGTCGTTCAGACTCACAAATGCTCATGTGAGTTTCATAGCGGCATTGAACAAAATTTTTTGGTCGTACCTTGATAAATTTGTTGTTATCTACCTCGACAACAACCTGGTGTACAGCCGCATGCTGTAGTAGCACAATGAAAACCTTTGAAAAGTCCTCAAAGCTATAAAAAGAGAAGAATGCTATGAAACTCTCTTGTAGCAATACTTTAGTCACCACTTGATTGAGTATTTAAGCCACATCATTGACGGCGGACATATCATGATGCATGTGGCACATATGTCGACAGTTGCTGATTTGCCGACACCATTGTTGAGATCTTTAGGTTTTTGTTCGGATTCTGCAACTATTACCTTTGGTGTATTAAGGACTACGCCAGAGTGTCAGTTCCTCTCTCTGATCCCCTTATAAAAAACTCACCAAGTTTAACTTGGGCTATAGTAAACATGAAACATTGATCTCTTTAAGGGAATTTCTCTCCTCGACGCCAGCCCTATGGTTGGCAGCTGCAATGATTGACTACATAACAGCCTCTAACATGTGATCGAGTAATCAATGTTGTTCTCCGTTGAGGGATTGGCGGTGCAACCGGTTGCGTATATGTCTTAAAATCTACACGAGACAGAACTCAACTACGTGATGCACACAAAAGAAATGTTGGCGGTCGTGTGCTCAAGGCGTGAAGTTGCTACGTAGAAGGCTGACGTTGTGAAATCTGCACTGACCAGCATGCCCTCAGATACATGAAGAATCGGCCTTTTTTGAATGGCCCACAAACCTGATGGATGGGACCTGACATTGTGGTCAAGATCAACACATTACAGATCGAGCGAGACCTTGAGCGTCCGTTTGCACGAGGCCGCAAACAGTTCTGTGGATATGACAAAGCTTTTTTTCTGTGATTCTCCATGCTGTTGATGGAAATTTACGTGCCTGATTGTGCACCACCGAGCAAAAGACTTAGAAGCATGCTATCGGAGGAGTGCAACGATACTAGTCCAGGACAAGACACTCAAGAAACTCGGGCAATACTACTAGTGCGATGAGATGGAAATTGACGTCACAAACTACTGCAAGTTGTGTTATGTGTACCATAAGTTGAGTTGAACCAAGTTTGTGTGCTTACTTTAACCACCATGGGTACGAAAGGAACCATGGTTAGATTCATCCATGGACTTTGTAATGTGTTGCCCTATCACATTAAAAGGGTTTGATGTGATTCTTGAGGTCGTTAACTACTTTGTTTCACTGTCACACTTCATCCCAACAACGACACCCACCACTGCTATAGGAACAGTGTGGCCATTCTCTACATCGGCCGAATGCACGGCGTCTCCTCTTATATCACAGGCGATCGAAATGAGAGGTTTAACAGCAGATTCTTGCACGAGCAAATGACTCGCTATACAGATGTGATTCAACTATCAATAACCTTCCATCCTCAAAACTATGGGCAGACCAAACTCTGTGCGAGCCAGATGGCACTTGTTGAGCAGTCAAGCTACCGACCGCCAAGCCCGTATACAACTTCGCGACCCCCGCATCAACAGGAAAGATTTCTTTGAAGTGGTTTATGACAGATTTCCCGCAGCTGTGAAGGTTTGCAGAGTTAAAGCAGTAC
Source organism: Penium margaritaceum (assembly GCA_023375785.1). Taxonomy (NCBI): domain Eukaryota; kingdom Viridiplantae; phylum Streptophyta; class Zygnematophyceae; order Desmidiales; family Peniaceae; genus Penium; species Penium margaritaceum. The sequence goes on along the minus strand of SZWC01009315.1, from coordinate 22,450 downwards.
ATCAGCCATCGACATCTTACGGCAAGGCGGACACAACATCTGGGATGAGACACACAAGATGCTCGCAAAGACACAAGCTGGGATGATGCGAAAAGCCACCAAGCATCAGTCGGAGATTGAGTTCCACGTATAAGATTGTATCCTTCTCAGCTTGGGAAATGTCAAGCTTCACAAATAGATTTCCGAGAAGCTGAAACCTAAGTGTTTGGGCCTGGTCATCATCGAGGAGATGCAGACACCTGCCATCGCCAAGCTTCACGTACCTCACAGCATGGTCATCCACCAGGTTTTCCACATCAGCCGACTCAAGCCATACCGGGACCTTGGTGAGAACTTTAACTTCAGAGACGTTCGCCACCACCATCTTTGGAAGTGGAAGAATATGTGAAGTACAAAGTTGAGGACATGACACCGACTACGAGGCAAAGTTAGAGACTTTCTCGTCAAGTGGCAGGGATACGACACATTGCATACCATTTGGGAGCCATAGAACAACCTACAAGACGTTGATCACCAGATTGACGACAAATTATGTTGCCATTGGCCTACACCTTGTTACGCGCCTGGTCATTGTAGCTAAATGGGGAGAAAAGTGTTATGCTCCTCATATACACAAGTTCCAAACTCTGCGAGTGGGAACTTCTGTCATTGCACTTATGGCCTACCACGCGGTGACTTCCAGGTTCTTCCGCTGATCAACCGTGAGAATTTTGGCCAATTGCCTCGACTTCTGGACAAAAGTCCAAAAGATTTTGACAAATTTAACCTCTGTCCACAAAGGGCGAAAGATCCATCGCAAATTGTGTCAACGTTTTGATAGTGTCCGGATGACTTCTCGACAACTCTGGACTATTATAAAGAACCGCCTCGATAATCTCAAGGCTCCTTAACTACTCGGCAAAGTTTTGCGAAGCAGCCGCCAATAACATGGCATCCTCATCAGCGCTCCCCTCGAGCGTCCTAGACCCAAGTCTACCTCATTCTTTTTTTCTTCCATTGTCTATGTGCATGAGAGAGTTCAAAAACGTTTTATTGAAGCACTCTTACTACTAATGACAACTTACCCAAGTGCCACACCTTTCCTAATCATATTTTTCTCAACAAATTTGACTTAGTAAGCACGTCCTTATAAGCATAACGGTCCATTATACCTTACTACAAAATGCTCAATTGACCAGTGGTAGCTGCATAACATTAAGGGTCTTCTATCACAATTTGTTTTGTTTTGTGCACCTCTGAGATAATGCTCCCAAGGATTTTCCTTTTTCACGATTTTCCCTAGTAAGGAAAAACATCTTGTTGTTTCCTCACACATTAAGCCAAGATTTCTTCGCCAAATTGATTTTTGATGCAGTCTATTGAATCCAGACACTAGTTTTAGGATTTCTGGCACTCATTTCTGGTGCCAATAGAATATCTTTTCGTACGTATGTCAAGAGTGATATCATAAATTTTGGCTTGTATTCGGTAAACAAAAACATTTCAGAAGGCGCACCGTTACGACAAGGGGAGAGAAAAAGAGAATTTTAGAGGGCGTGCGCGGTCATGCCCAGGTGTAGGAACAAAATCTCATAAGGCGTTCTAAGGCCTTCGTGTTCATCTTCGCGCACTTGTAAGGGACGATCTCGAGGTTCTCCGTTGCACCCGCCGTCACACCTCGCGCCATGCCTCCGTCGTCCCCCACGCTCTCCCTATCCGACCTCTGCCGGCCAACGTCCGCACTGGCGGCGGTAACAGCGGCAACCCTTGCCTTCATCAACAGCACAAGAGTTGCGCTGCAGTGGCACAGGGCGTGGGGAGGTATGTTTTTGTGCAGCGGCCACGATGGTGAGCCTCATCTCCCGACTAGTGACTAATGACAGTGGTAGCAGCAACAGCAGCGGCGGCGGCGTGCGGCAGCGGCACCGGCGACTGCCGCGGGCTGCTTTCTGTGTTTCCGTAATGTGTGAGGATGCAAAGTGTGCTGATGAGACGTACCGTCAGCGCATCGCATCGCATGCAGCCTCGCAGTAGATGCCGCGTGCAGCACACTGCATAGTTCACCGCACGAGAGTCCCACACCACTCACCAACTCTCAACTCAGCCAGCTCCCATCCGACCCCAGCTGGCGTCTACGCCGCCGCGCTTGACGCCGGCACCTCCTGGAGCAGACGCTGTGTGAAAGGCGGAGATTTTCGAAAGGACCTGCATCCGCTCCCGACTGCGCAGCTGCCATCACAGGAACACATAGGCGGCTGCACAGCTGCATTCGCATCAACCTGAGTCGGCGTGTGTGTGCGCTGCAGCGCTGCGTCTGCGCGGCAGCGCTGGTGGTCCGCCACACTGCAGCTGCAGTGTGGCGGAGAGGGTGTCACGCCGTGGTCTTGTACGGCCGCAGAGAGAGAAAGCCGCGATGGTGTGCGGAAAGTGTAAGTGAAGAAAAGAACGAACGTCTGAATGGTTCTCTGAGCTTGTAAGATGCTGTCATCAGCCGTTTGCAGCTGCTTGGTTTTCCTGGCTGCTTCATTTTGTTGGCTGTTTGATTTTCTTGGCTGCTAGATTCTCATGGCCGCTTGCTTTTCTTGGCTGCTTGATTTTCTTGTCTGCTTGCTTTTCTTGGCTGCTTGATTTCCCTGGCTGCTCGATTTTATTCACTGCTTGGGTTTCTTGGCTGCTTGGTTTTCTTGGCTGCCTGGCTTTTTTGGCTGCTTGGGTTTCTTGGCTGCTCGGTTCTCTTGGCTGCCTGATTTTCCTGGCTGCTTGCTTTTCTTGGCTGCTTGCTTTTCCTGGCTGCTTGCTTTTCTTGGCTGCTTGGTTTTTTGGGCTGCTTGCTTTTCCTGGCTGCTTGCTTTTCCTGGCTGCTTGCTTTTCTTGGCTGCTTGGTTTTTTGGGCTGCTTGGTCTTCTTGGCTGCTTGCTTTTCTTGGCTGCTTGGTTTCTTAGGCTGTTCGGTTTTCTTGGCTGCTTGATTTTCTTGACTGCTTGGTTTTTTGGCTGCTTTGCTTTTCCTGGCTGCTTGTTCTTTTTGGCTGCTTGGTTCTCTTGGCTGCTTGGTTTTCTTGGATGCTTGGTTTTTTTGGCCTCTTGGTTTTCCTGGCTGCTTGGTTTTGTTTGCTGCCTGGTTTTCTTGGCTGCTTGGTTTTTTTGGCTGCTTGAATTTTCTGAACTGTTTCTTTTTCTTGTGTGCTTGATTTTCTTGTGTGCTTGGTTTTCCTAGCTGTTGGTTATCTTGGCTGCTCGGTTTTCTTGGCTGCTTGGTTGTCTTGGCTGCTTGGTTGTCTTGGCTGCTTGGTTTTCTTGGCTGCTTGATTTTCTTGGCTGCTTGGTTTTTTTGGCCTCTTGGTTTTCCTGGCTGCTTGGTTTTGTTTGCTGCTTGATTTTCTTGTCTGCTTGATATTATTGGCTGCTTGGCTTTCTTGGCTGCTTGGTTTTGTTTGCTGCTTGGTTTTTTGACTGCTTTGTTTTCTTGGCTGTTTGGTTTTCTTGGCTGCTTGATTTTCTTGGCTGCTTGGTTTTCTTGGCTGCTTGGTTTTCTTGGCTGCTTGGTTTTCTTGTGCCTCAACATGATCCAAAAATCTGATTGTTTAAGATAGCAAAGAGGTCAGGACGTGCTGACCCCAAGTCTCCCAAGTCCGTTGCCCTGGAAGGGAGAGGGTTGCGGGACCTGCAAAGAGAGTAGGAGAGAAAGTCCATAAACTGATGGGAAGAGAGTGACGAGTGTGCTGATGTTTTTAGATTGATTCCTTTCGTCATGGAAATTCTCTTCACAACTTGATTCCATGAACTGCATCAGAAATTGGAGAGTGGGCGGCCAACCATGTTGCTCAGCCCCCTGCACTGTCTGACACCGTCCACAGGCTATGTGCCTTCACCCTCTTCCTGTCACGCAGCCACGCAACCAAACAGCCAAGCAGCCAAGAAGGTCATTCTACGCATACAAACAGCCAAGCAGCTCGGCAGCCAAGGAGGTTGTTTTATGCAGACAAGGCCGGCGGTAGCTTGCCGGATTTGTCAAAACACTCCCCTCTTGCAAGCAAGCAGTCTGTCCGTGTCAAAGCCCACGCCACCTCCTGGGTCAAGCCAAGTAGCCTGGCAGCCAAGCAGCCATGCAGCAGAGCAGCTAAACAGCCAAGCGGCCAAGCGGCCAAGCAGCCCAGCAGCCATTCAGCCAGGCAGCCAAGCAATCAAACAGCCATGCCGCCAAGCAAACAAAGCAACAAGGCAGACAAGTAGCTAAGCAGCCGCCAAGTAGCCAAGCAACCAAGTAGTCAAGCAGCCAAGCAGTCAAGCAGCCAAGCAGGCAGACTGCCAAGCAGCTAAGCAGCCAAGCCGGGAAGCAGTCAAGCAGTCCAGCAGATCTGTGAACAAAGTGGTTGTACTTTTGCTGAATTTGGCGGTACAAGTCGTTTGCCTTCACGATCTCATCTGACATCCATCACTTGTCATCAGTGGTGTCACTGTCAGTGGTGTCCCTTTCAGTGGTGTCACTGTCAGTTGTGTCACTGTCAGTGGCGTCACTGTCAGTGGTGTCACTGTCAGTGGTGTCACTGTCAGTGGTGTCACTGTCAGTGGCGTCACTATCAGTGGTGTCACTGTCAGTGGCGTCACTGTCAGTGGTGCCACTGTCTATGGCGTCACTGTCCGTGGCGTCACTGTCAGTGGTGTCACTGTCAGTTGTGTCACGATGGAGTTGCTTGCAAAGGGACACCACATAGCCATGCACCCTTCACTGTAAATCATGGCTACACATCTACTCCATGTTCCTCTTGTGTGCGTTTGCCGCTTAGCACCATCTCATGCCAGGAAAGTAGTTGGACGTTCGTGGCTCAAGCTTGCAGATTTGTTCATGCATTCAGTCTGCTGTCCAAAAACAACAGGTGGGCTGGTGAGGCCAAGCCATCCAACTCATGTTCGTTTCTGTGCTGATCTTGATCATCAATCACTTGGATGTGGTCGACAATCGCCAGTCCTCAACCGCGTCGACGCTCGACGTCAACGTCCCCCCTCCTCCTCCCGCGGCACTTAGCCGTGGCGCGGCTAAGTGGGTTGGGGGCTGGGGGGTTGAACCCCAGACCTTCCAGCCCGCAACCACCAAAGTCGCAAACTCACCTCCCAATTGTGGAGGGTGAGTTCGAGACGTCATCGTTTGGCATTTTTTCCCTCAAAATTTTTGCTTTCCATTTTTCTTATTAAGAGTGACGAGGCATAGGTGGGGCCTGCCTTCCCTCTACCCCTCCATGTAGGCAGCCTTTCAGTCGACACTGGCGACTAAAATGCTGCTGTTTAGGGTGGCAGGAAAGACCCGTTGGACACCCCCTCCCCCCTCCCCCGGTCCCTCCAAACCTCCCCTCCACCTCCCACAGGTCCTTGCGCTAAGCGCCAGTGCCTGCGCTAAGCGCCAACGCCTGCGCAAAGCGCCAGTGCCTGCTCGAAGCGCCTGCTAGCGCTAAGCACCATCGCTAAGCGCCTGCGCTCAGTGCAAAGCGTAGTGTTTTCCGCTACGCGGATGCCCTGCTGCCTGCGCCCTGCGCCGTGCTGACAACGAACGTGTAATAACATGCCTTTACATGGATGAAAGTGAGAAGTAGAGGTGGGAATACGTAGCCCATGCATGAAGTAGGAGGGTGTCCAGTTCCAACCCATTCTGAGCACTTTGTACCCTCGTCGGTCGTCGACCTCGATCGTCAATCACTTAGTAGGTTGACGATTGATTATGCATTCATGCATGCATGAATGCATGTGAGCATGCGCGCATGCATGCATGCCTTTGTTGCCACACCACATTGTGCGTACAATGAGGAGTGTTCTTGCATGAGTATGAGATCTGCAGACTATGCACCCGTTCAGCATTCCTTCCCCCTATAATGGAATAGCAATCCATCACTGGTGCATGGCCGTCGTTGTTGTTGTGTCACGCGCAGGCTGAGACCGGTTGCGGTCCCCTTGCCAGGGAGAAAGACTGGTCCCTGCCTGTGCTGTGGCACTCAGACGTTCTGCTGAAAGTCGCAGAAATTTGTCTGCGTGCGCTCGTTTGTCTGTTTGTGTTCTGCCTCCAACTCATGTTTGTTTTTGTGCTGATCTTGATCATCGATCACTTGGATGAGGTCGACAATCGCCAGTCCTCAACCGCATCAACGCTCGACGTCAACGTCCCCCCTCCTCCTCCCGCGGCACTTAGACGTGGCGCGGCTAAGTGGGTTGGGGGCTGGGGGATTTGAACCCCAGACCTTCCAGCCCGCAACCACCAAAGTCGCAAACTCACCTCCCAATTGCGGAGGGTGAGTTCGAGATGTCATCGTTTGGAATTTTACTTTCCATTTTTCTTATTAAGAGTGACGAGGCGTAGATGGGGCCTGCCTTCCCTCTACCCCTCCATGTAGGTAGCCTTTCAGTCGACACTGGCGACTAAAATGCTGCTGTTTAGGGTGGTAGGAAAGACCCGCTAGACATCCCCTCCCCCCCCTCCGCTCCCTCCAAACCTCCCCTCCACCTCCCACAGGTCCTTGCGCTAAGTGCCAGTGCCTGCGCTAAGTGCCAGTGCCTGCGCTAAGCGCCAGTGCCTGCTCGAAGCGCCTACTAGCGCTAAGTACCATCGCTAGGCGCCTGCGCTTAGCGTAAAGCTTAGTGTTTTCCGCTAAGCGGATGCCTTGCTGCCTGCGCCCTGCGCCGTGCTGACAAAAAACGTGTAATAACATGCCTTTTACATGGATGAAAGTGAGAAGTAGAGGTGGGAATGCGTAGCCCATGCATGAAGTAGGGAGGTGACCAGTTCCAACCCATTCTGAGCACTTTGTGCCCTCGTTGGTCGTCGACCTCGATCGTCGATCACTTAGTAGGTTGACGATCGATTATGCATTCATGCATGCATGAATGCATGTGAGCATACGCGCATGCATGCATGCCTTTGTTGCCACACCACATTGTGCGTACAATGAGGAGTGTTCTTGCATGAGTATGAGATCTGCAGATTATGCACCCGTTCAGCCTTCCTTCCCCCTATAATGGAATAGCAAGCCATCACTGGTGCATGGCCGGCGTTGTTGTTGTGTCATGCGCAGGCTGAGACCGGTTGCGGTCCCCTTGCTAGGGTGAAAGACTGGTCCCTGCCTGTGCTGTGGCACTCAGACGTTCTGCTGAAAGTTGCAGAAATCGGTCTGCGTGCGCTCGTTTGTCTGTTTGTTTTCTGCCTCCAATGGTTGTCAGGTGGACACCGTACGGCTCAAAGTGCACCATCTGCAAACAGAAAATGCATCAGGATGCCAAGTATTGCCAAACGTGCGCCTACTCTAAAGGTGACCCCCCTCCCTCCCCCTCCTATGATCCTTGCAGACATTGCTTGTTGTGGTATCATTGGGCTGAAGGACAGACACCGGCTGCAAGGGTGGCAACGAGGGCCTTTGAGGCGGGAAGGAAGGGGAGGGGCTTCGAGGAGGATGGAGGGAGGGGGGGGATTGGAACAAGGGTGGGCAATTGTTGGAGACCTTGGTTAATGGGGGTGGGGCATAGGGCACTCAATGAACGGGAAGAAGGGGAGCAGGGGTCAGAGAGGGGCGCCGGCACCATGAGGGCATGGCGGCGCCATGGTGCCACCATACGGGTGGGAGTGATGTGGTGGTTGGTGCTGCTCCACCACTTGAGGGTTGCAGTTTCTTAAAAGGCTGGTGGTCGGCAATTTGCTGACGATGTTTGTTTTGTGCATGTGGTTGTGTGCACTTGTGACTATAAGGTGGCACTAGATGTTGCTATGGCTTGGCAGTGGTTGCAACCGATGGCTGCCCATGTAGCTTTGGACTTGGCTGCCAATGTGGCTTTGGACTTGGCTGCCCATGTGGCTTTGGACTTGGCTGCCCATGTGGCTGTGGACTTGGCTGCCCATGTGGCTTTGGACTTGGCTGCCTATGTGATTTTGGACTTGGCTGTCCATGTGGCTTTGGAGTTGGCTGCCCATGTGGCTTTGGACTTGGCTGTCCATGTGGCTTCGGACTTGGCTGCCCATGTGGCTTTGGACTTGGCTGCCCATGTGGCTTTGGACTTGGCTGCGGACTTCTGAAATTGTGGCTGCATGATTGGTACCCTGTTGCCTTCATGTCTGACTTCGTGCTTGTTGCAGGTGTGTGTGCCATGTGTGGCAAACAAATTCTCGACAAATCCATGTACAAGCAGTCCAACGTTTGACCACAATTCCTACCTAGGAGGCTGATTGTGTTGGTGGTTCAACACGTCCCTGAACGATGAAGTGCGGGGAGTTGGCCATCGTGTACAGACGTCCTTTGTTGGGGAAGATGAGGACACATTCATGAGCAAGTTGTGGGCTGCTGCATTTATCAAAGTTGGCTCATGCCCTGCATGGTGACAATCTTTGTTCGTAGCGTGAATGGGCAGTAGCCTTGTGTATGTACGAGTAAATGACATAAGCATGTACAGTCTTGTGTTGTTTCCCCCGTTTAGACTAAAGTAAATAAAGACTTGAAAAGAAGTTTTGTTATAGTACAACATAACAAGTGATATATGCATGGACCACAGCATATTGATGTACAATATCTTATCAACATGTTGATTATTTCTCTTAATAGATTTATGACTCTTCCACAACAAGCTGTTGGGGGCTATTCCTTTGGTTCACAATGAGTGGTCCAACGTTGATAAATGTCTGGTGAGGGTAGGGGGATATGGAAGTGATTAAGGTTGTTTCTTACCTAGCACGAGGCACTATGGCCAAGGCCAACATTATGCTCGCAAACAAGCTTATCATTCGAGGACTGGTCGCAACCCCCCCTCCTCGCAGGGTAAGCGGTAGTTAATGGGGTTGACCCCCTGACGTTCGGGTTGGCATGGTAAGGGTATGTTAGGGTGTCTCCGCAACGCACTGCGGATTGACCGCTTAAGGCCGCAGTTTTGACGACCGTTACCCCAAGTACCGTGGTCTGCCCCACCGCAGTCAATGCGTCAGCCAGTCAATGCGGTCGGACCACCTCCTCGGTTCTAGGTGGAGCATCTGTCTGCAGACAACAGCGTAAACCGGACTGCGATGTCCCCCATTGCAGCTCACTGCGACTGTGACCTCCACTGCAGAGACACCCAAACATACCCTAAGACGACGAGGTTGGCTGCTGCTCTGCTGCTAGGCTGTTTGCAAAATAAAAAAGTATGATGCAAACTGTACGCTCAATCGGCGGACGACGTCTACTAGGACAATCCAACTTGCCACTGAAGGGCGATGGCATTAGTTCCCCAAAGTGCCTCTCTTAAAGTTGTGTTGACGGGTTGGCTATGAAAGGCGACTGGAATTGCGGAAACCATGCAAACCGTTAGAAACCTCGCAAGACTCCTCTTCACTCATTTCTCACATTATAATCCACGCCTACGGTGGAACGCTGCCGGCGGATGTGCCACGAGCTCCACTTGAACTTGATAATGGTAGGAAGACTCGTCGAGCAATGGAGATAGTGTCAACGACTAATTTCTCATTCTCATCCTCCTCGCTCGTTTCTTTATCCATGCAAAAGCATTCGCTTGCTTTGACACTCCGTTCGACCAAACGAAGCTGGCTAACGCTGGCTAGCTTTGCCATGGCTTTTTGCTGGGGGTATGGTGAGTCAAACCCTCCGTGGTTGCAACAAGATCACAGCCGGCGGAGTATGTTGCATGCTTGAGAATGCTGTGACTCGCATCATCTCGCCAACGCTTTCGGCCGTGAGCAAGCACGACTCCCATGTACGCAACTACTACTACTACTACTACTACTACTACTACTACTACTACTACTACTACTACTAC
>SZWC01009314.1:82704-93348 GCA_023375785.1 Penium margaritaceum | reverse complement strand
GATAGATAGATAGATAGATAGATAGATAGATAGATAGAGAGAGAGAGAGAGAGAGAGAGAGAGAGAGCCTCCAAAAGCCCTCATTGTGGGCCACTCTCACAGCCAGAGAAGAGCGAGAGTGCTCCAGGCTCACCCCTATAGCTGTGACCCACAACTAGTCTGAAAGAGGGAGTACATGTGCATGGCATGCCTCCATTATGTAGCTTCAGGCACCCACACTCCCTGACGGAGGGAGCAGAAATCACAATGGTAGCCCGCTCTAGTCGCATGGGTCTCTGCAATGAACAAGGTCAGGGCCAACTCCTAACTCCGGTGAGGATCAATGCTAGTCCCTGTCCCTGCTGAGACCATGAAGGGGCGGAATTTGACAACGGTCTCCTGCAATACCGCGTTGAGGCCAGATTTTGGTGATTGTTGGTGATCTTGTACTGGCTGTGGCAGTATGGCCAGGAACCCACTACATCTGTCTCGGCCTGGAAGTGGACCTCCCACCAATCAATGCCTACTTTTGTTATCATAGTGAGGGGATGGTGTTGTATTTTTGCCCCTTAGCATGCCTGAGGCAACGCTGGGAGGCGTCGACAAGCCGTTGGAGGGGGAAAATCCTCGCGGTTTACTCTAGCTGCCTGCAGACTAATTCTAATCCAGATTTGATTGAAGCTCCTGAAATTTGACGAGTTTCACCAGAATCGGACACCGAGTATAACGGGATATGGGATTCAAAAGTTGAGGTGTGCGTGACGGCTCGGGGAGTTGGTGGCGGCTTGACTACCAGTGGAAAATCCACCGGAACGAGTAACAAGTATCCATCTGGGTGTTTAGCCCCGGAAGACTGTCCAGGCATCCAGTGGATGAGATCCACCGGAACCAATATTACAGGTTGTTATTGATGAACTCAGCCAAAATTCTGGTTTGGAGTCCGAAACTCAGTAGTGCAGTTTGTTACTCGGGAACCGTCAAAATTCTTACTGCAGGTCCACGGACAGGTTTCGAACCACATCAATCCCCATCACCAAACTCGATGAGTAGCTCATTGAAATGTACCCCAAAGGCGCAAGGGGCACCGCCACACTGTGTAGGGACATCTGCGTCTCCGGAAAGGTGTCTTAATGGGTCCTTGGTGTGTGAGGATGCCTCGGCGGGTGGCATGGTGCGCGTTGCCAACTGAGCGGCTGGATTGGGGTGCCGCTCTACGGCTGACGTAGCGGGAGCTACGGTGATCTGAATTGCACACGGTTTGGTGCATGGTGAAGTTTGTGACTAGTCCTAAAACTTATCAGTTCATGTCCATGTTTAAAAACTAATGCAAAGTAATGTTATTCCCTTTGCAAAGTGATTTTCTTGCAAATCTGTCCAACTCCCACGACATAGTGTGAAGCAACCAGATATCTCACGCTTAGACTCAGAACGCACACAAAATCAGTCGTGAACAAGTGAAACCCTTCAAGCCACGTTGGAACTGCCTCCACCCAGCCCCAATTTCAAAAAAAGGTTTACGGATCCACAGTCCTGAACAGGCTACACACCGCTCATGGCTTTCGTGTTGGACGAGATTGGTGTCGGGGACGACTTTGTCATCAAACTCTGAGGTCCCGAAGTGGAAGACTGTGCAAATGGTGCACGAGACGTAGCCCATCCAGAGGTATGCAGGCAGCCCAGACTTTGGGCTATGGAGGTGGCACTTTGAGCTCCACCTTGTGCGTAAGGGGCTGTTGGAGGTCATGAAGGGAATCGAAGTCCTCGAGAAAGCGATAGCGACAGAAGCACAGAAGGGGGCCCTTGGAACGGACACGGAGGCGATCATGCTGCTGGTGTTCTAGATGGCTGAGTTGTAGTGGGGCTACTTCCATGATTGCAAGCTAGCAGCTGAGGCTTGGTAAAAACTCTGTGCCATCAATCAATCCAAGTTAGTGGCGAACAAAATCTTTGTAATGAAGCGACTCATGATGGTGAGCATTGAGGAGGGAGATGATGTCATCTCTGCCATGTAGTAGATTGAGTCGCTCGCCTCACAATGCAACGATGTGGAGTGGGAGATCAACACACAGCTACAGATGATGGCCCTCTTCATGGCCCCTCTTGAAGGTTGGAGCCCTCTCATCATTGTCTTGGGAGGACGAATGAAGGACAAACTCACCTATGGCGTGGTTGCAGAGTATATCTGCAAGGAGGCATGGCGAGGGAGCTACGGGGAGTCCTCGTCTTCCTCATCGGCCTTTGTCATTAAAACACGTGGTGGTAGAAGTGGGGCCAAGGGAGGTGGCGGACATGGCGGTGGCAAGAAGGGCGCCAAGAAGGGTGCGTGCTGCAAGTACGGCAAAGAGGGTCACTTGGCCCATGAGTGCACCGATAAGGCAAAGGCTGGTGGCAAGGATTCCAAAGGCAAGAAGGCGCTTCTCAATAGCACTCAAAACCACTACCTGAAAAAGGCCAACCGGTGATGCCTTAACTCCAGAGTGGAGGAACACACCCAGGTCAAGAAGGTTGAGTTCATCAACTACACCAAGTCCTGCAAGTCCATGGCATTGTTGACTTGTCAGGGTCGAGATTGACCATAGAGTCAAAGGGTGGACTCTACGTCTATGAGCCTGTTGGTAGAGTTGAAGGAGCGATGGCGAATTGTTTTAGGGCTAGAATCCTCTTTCCATGTGCCATTCAAGAATGATGTTAATTTCTTATTCTCCCCATCCCCATGGTGTCATAGCTTCAAGTCATGAAATTGAAAATCTAATTTCTTACTGTCCCCTATTTGAGCCAGGGGGGAGGAATGGTGGTGGATAATGTCCACCTTTTGTTGAATATGTTTGCCCATTGTTCAGTCTTGTACGACGGATCAAGAATGCTCTGCCCCTTGTGGAGGTATGACCCCTGGATTTGTTGTAGGGTGACTCAACTATGCTCTGTCTCATGTGAGATATGACCTCTGAGTACACTATGTAGGTGAGTAGTTAACTTGGCCATTTTGTTGATTTGGCCAAGTGAGAGGTCATGAGTTTGATCCTGGCTCCATGCACATCAAGGTTGTTATGGAAGCTTCCAAGAAAGAAAGTCCGTAACTTCTGGGAAGCAACACGGCCGATCAGTCACCTTGGCACAAGGATGCTTATGTGTCAAGCCCACAGCGTAAGTGACTTGGTGACGTGGCAGGGTCAAGCCACTTCTCAGGAATGTGCTTTTGAGTTCTAGGACTAGACAGACAGCTATAAAAGGACTTATCTTGTATGCTGATCAATCAACCCTTGCTTGATGCTCTCTTGTGTATTGACGACTTGAGCTCTTCTTGAGATGTAATGCTAAGGCGTTAGTACTCTTGAAGGTGAAGTGTATACCTGATTAAGTTTGGGGTGCACGACAAATACCTGCAAAGGAAGAAGGTGTAAAAACCTTTGTGAGCTTTTTCGGTTTCACAAATTCTCTGCCGGAGATGGTTAGCTGAGTAGCTATCAAAAGGTTATGGGCCCACTCCTCTGGTTAGAGAAGTTTCACGCACGCAACCGCCAAAGTCACAAGCAGTAAGAGCGCCTTCACTCTCACCCAACCTCTATGTTTCCAGGTCAATCATCAGCCGGAGGGGAACGCAATACATCTACACCTTTCTGCCTTGGGAGATGACATCAGCCTACATCAGCCTACATCTTCTTGCATCAGCCAACGTGAACAGGGCAAGCAGGTGCCTCTTCTGAACAACAGTCTACAACGGCCTCAAACACAGGTGCATCGGCATCAACAACAGGTGCAACAGCTGTAGTAGTTGTAGGTGTTGGGATGGTAGGGACAGGGGAATCAGGGAATCATTCTCCCATCCTCAAGTTTAATGGAGAGGGGTTTGCGCTCTAGAAGTGGCAGTTTGAGATCATCATGGATGATAGAGACTTGCTAGGATGTTTTGACGGAAGTATCCCAGCACCAAAGGAGAAGGGTGCTGACCTTGTGGCATGGGTCAAGCTCAACAAAAAGGCTCTTGCCGTTCTCATGTCCTCCATACAACCCTCAGTCCTCTCACGCATCAGCAGTTGTACAGTGGCAGCCGCTGCATATGCCAAACTGGGCAAGGTGTTTCAGTCCTCCTCACTTGCTAACCGTCTCTTCATTCTATAGAACCTCATCAGCATGAGGCTTGGTGAAGGGGAGGATGTCTCCGCCTTTATGCAGAAGTTTGAGACACTCTTGCAACAAGCAAACGGCATGGGGTGGGACCTGAAATCCAATATGTAAGCCATGAATTTTCTGATGAGGCTGCCGGAGAGCTGGGGTCCCATGATCACAGTGATTGGAGGGTGGAATGAAGAGCAAGTATCCTACACCACCGTCTTGGAATATGTGCGGAATGAAGCCATGCGTCGCAGAAGTAGTGAAGCAAACATGGCTGCCTTTGCCTCACGAAGCAGCGGTACCTTCCGCAATACCTCCTCCTCTGGATGCAAGGGAAACAACGGCACTAGCAATAGTGGAAGGGGTCCAAAGCGTCAAGGAAACTGCCATAACTGTGGTAAGGCTGGACACTGGGCTCGGGAGTGCCGGGCAGCCAAGAAGGAGGGAGGAGAAGAGGATGAATGGCGAGGGGGAAATGGTGGAAAGGATCCCACAAGCTTGATGGCCGAGTGTGCCTCCAACAAAGGGAGGGTGATACTCAGGCCAGGAGTTTACGGCCTTGACTCGGGCACAAACGAGCACACCCCTTATGAGAAGAGAGACTTCATCTCTCTTGCTCCATGCAACAAGAACTTCAGAGTCGCCAATGGCAAGGTTGAGGCAGCTGAGGGGATTGGTGAAAAGCTGGTCCCAGTGGGTGTCAACGGTGCGGACTCTGACCTCAAGCTAGAGGGGGTAGTCTACTTGCCCTCCTTCACAGCCAACCTGCTCTCCGTCTCTAAGATAACTAACCATGGCATGACAGTTGTTTCTATAGAGAAGGAAGCAGTGATAGTCCCTACCAGGGACATCAACATCTCCTACCCTGCCAAGAAGGTTGTTGCACAGGTCCCTCGCATTGATGGACTGTACGTGTTGCAGACCAAAATGACAACATCAACGGCTGAATCTTCGGTCGGGAGTGATGATGAGGAGAGCAGCGGTGCAGATTCTGATGACGAAGGACATGTTGGAGCAGCAGAAGCATTGGTAGCGGAAGATTCGGCAACAAAAACGGAAGCAAATGCAGCCACCGGGGCTGTTCATTCTAGCCAGTGCACATCGTCCGAGAACCTGTGGCACAGGCGCGTTGGGCACGTGGCTCATCGCACATTGGTACTCATGGATAAGCAGGAGCTAGTGCGTGGGATGGAGCTAGGTGATGAGACGGAAGGAGCTGGGGTCTTGTGTGAGCCATGCCTTCAAGGCAAGGCCAAGAAGAAACCTTTCAAGCGCAATGGTACACGTGCTCTCTCACCCCTTGTGGGAAGCAACACGGCTGATCAGTCAACTTGGCACAAGGATGCTTATGTGTCAAGCCCACAGCGCAAGTCTCTTGGTGATGTGGCAAGGTCAAGCCACTTCTCAGGAATGTGCTTTTGAGTTCTAGGACTGGACAGACAGTTATAAAAGGACTTGTCTTGCATGCTCATCAATCAAACCTTGCTTGATGCTCTCTTGCATATTGACGACTTGAGCTCTTCTTGAGATGTAATGCTAAGGCGTTAGTACTCTTGAAGGTGAAGTGTATGCCTGATTAAGTTTGGGGTGAACGACACATACCTGCAAAGGAAGAAGGTGTAAAAACCTTTTTGAGATTTTTTGGTTTTGCGGCTTCTCTGCCGGAGGTGGTTAGCTCAGTAGCTAACACCTTTTAGTCTGGGTGAGTCACCAGTGAGGGGAAAAGGGACAATGCATTCACTTCCTAGGGGAAAGATTTTTCATCATGAACTGCCGCTCGACGTCGAGCGGCTGTTCACAAGGTGCCGTTGATCCTAACGTGGAAAAAGAAAAAAAACCCTTCCGCCATCCACCTTCCGCCGTCCACCTTCCACCGTCCACCCCCCCCATCTTCTACCCTCTGCCAGCAACCTCCCGCCATCCACGGTCCGTTATCCCTCCCCCCAACGTCCACCTTCCACCATCCACGTCCCGACTTCTACCTCCCTTCGTCCACCTCCCATCGTCCACCTCCCATGGTCCATCTCCCGCCGTCTATGTCTCGCCGTTCAACCCTGCTTCCACTTCTTGCTACGCGCGCCTTGTAGACTTCCGGCAGCAGCAGCAGCAGCAGCAACGGTAGGAGTAGCAGCGGCAATAGCAGTGATGGTTGCAAAATAGTTGCCAGATGATGGGCGGAAAAAAAAGTTGCCAGCACCTCGCCAGCACTTTTTGGTGATTGCACGGCCAGGTAAACCTCACCGCGATCTGCTGCGGTGAGGTCGAATCGACCTTGAAAATCTAGGTCGCGACTCAGGGTTGAGAGTCGATCCTGCGACCTCAAATTTTTGCCAGTAAATCGAGGTTCGAGGTGAACATGAGTCCATGGTAGTCGCGAATGACAAGGTCCAGCCAGCGGCTGGCCAAGGAGACGTGGAGGTGGTGGTTGGTGGATAATGGGTGCAATGCTTCATCAAGGACGTACAGCACATACCTGGCTTAGCTAACATTCTAAGTGTGAGCGCTTGAAGTACAAGGGGTACAAGGTGCTCTTCAAGAGAAAGGGGACACTTGTACGGAAGGACGGTAGCGGTAAGCCTGTGCTAGAGGCTAACTGTGTGGGAGGCCTCTACATGCTAAGCATGAGAGAGGCCTCTAAACTATGGAGACCAAGGTGATCCCCATGGCGATAGACTCAACAGACTTGTAGGAACGCATCGTCAGCATGGCCAAAGGAGGGGAAGCTGATCTGGAGCTCTGGCACTGACGACTGGGGCATGCCTCACCCGCAGTTGTGAAGCAGATGAAAAAGTGCGAGCTAGTGCGCAACCTCATCATCAATGGTGCGGAAGAGACGACGGATAAAACAAAGCGGAAAAGGTGTGGGCCTTGCATTTTGGGCAAGGCATGCAAACCGATCAACGAGAACGTGAATCGCGCATGGGACCTGCTAGAGGTCATGCACATCGACGTGTGCAAACCATTCAAGATGACTTCAAAGAGCGGAGTGTTACTTCATCACCTTCATTGATGACTACGACAGAAAAATCTACGTCTACTACATGAAGCGGAAAGGCAAGGTCCTAGACCGGCTGAAGAATTATGTCACTGTGGTGGAGAGGCAGACTGACCGGAAGGTCAGAGCGCTATGCAGTGCCAATAGCAGAGAGTACATGGGCTGTAGCGGGTGGATGAAGCATCAGGGCATGAAATGGGAACAAACTATGCCGTGTTTGCCCCAGTCAAATGGCGTGGCTGAGCCGGAAAACCAGACGTTGATGAACATGGTACAGACCATGTTGGTGGATGCCAAATTGCCACAAAGATTCTAGGCAAAATCTGTGCGTACGGTGAGCTATACCATCAATCTCATCCCAATTACGATGCTGAAGGGGAAGAGCAGCTAGAATACACCACAAGAGGTTTGGAGCGGGTGCAAGCCAAGTGTGGCACACCTCAAAGTGTTTGGATGCAAGGCGCACGTGATGATATAGGCTGCACAGCGATGCGACAGCAAGCTAGAGCCGTGGCAAAATCATATCTCTTGGCTATGAGAACGCGCATCAGGCGTAGTGACTCAACGACATGCGCAAGGAGGAGGTTATCCACAGCCGATACGTCAACTTTGACAAAAAGTAGAGTTACATCAACAGCAACGACATGGAGGTGGCAGACCCTCTAAGATGGGGAAGTGGTTCTAGCTCCTTGACTACAAGAAGGAGTCGACAGACGCCGAAGTTTAGGATGCGGCATCAGAGCGTGATGGTGTACCAGCGGTGACAGCCGTTGCAGAGGACTCTGCTGATGATCAGGTGGATGAGGAGATCCACCAGAAGGATCAGGTGGATGAGGCACAATGGGTGCCAAGGCACGGACTCCTAGCGGAGAACGCATTGGGTGCCGGTGGGAAATCCAATGGACATGCCACCCGTCTGGATGATGTGTCCCCAAAGCGAGAGAGACCCTTGGGGAGCCTACTAGTCAATGAATCACCAGAGTGTGTAGAGTCAAAGGGATCACAGCAGAGTGACGAGGTGCCACCAAAACTGTTGTGTCGCAGTGGGAGGCAGAAGAAAATGCAGAAGTGCTTTCATGCAAGCTCTGTTTGATAGATTGGCATGACGTGGTGTATACTGGTTGCATTAACAGAGCCAAAAAACATGCAAGAGGCACTTGCACAGCCCGATGGGAGCCATTAGTACGAAGATGACGTCCATCACCAAAAATGTCACGTGGGAGCTGGTTGATAGGCCGAAAGATGCCAAGGTCATCGGCTCAAAGTGGATCTTCAAGAACACGTTAAAAAAGGAAGGTGAGGATGAGAAATACAAGGCACGGTTGGTGGCAAAGGGATATGAATAGTATGAGGGTGAGCACTTCAATGAGACGTTCGCTCCCCTCGCCAAGTTTTCAAGTATCCGCGCGATCCTTGTGTTGGCATCTGCAAAGGACATGGAGCTCCACCAAATGGATGTAAAGACGGCCTTCCTCAATGGCATCATAGATAAAGAGATCGACATGGAGGTGCGAGAGGGAGTGGAAGCGCCGGGGGACAAGGTGTGCAAGCTACAAAAGTCCTTGCACGGGTTAAGACAATCGCCCGATGCTGGTACCAACACATAGACAGTTTTATAGTGTAACTCAGGTTCAAGTGCTGTGAGTCGGATCACAGCGTGTACGTGTGGCGTGACAAGCAGCTCCATCAAATTATCACACTCTACATGTACGACATGATTTTGTGCTTGACGGATTTTCCGAGCCTACATCAACTAAATGAGCAGCAGATTCCTGATGTCGGACATGGGGGAGCTGGAGTACTACCTCGGGATGAGCATCATGCGGAACTGTAGTACACGCACACTTGAGCTTGGGCAGGCCAAATACGTGGCCAAGGTATTGAAGAAATATGGCATGGAGGGCTGCAAACCAGTTGGCAGTCCAGTCTCCACAGCTTGTGAACCGAGTGCGGCAAAAGAAGAGCGGGAGGATATGGCAGGGGTGCCCCACCAATCGGCGGTGGACAGCCTCATCTACGCCATGGTGATGACTTGACCAGACTTGGCCTACGCCGTGGACCAAGTGAGCAGGTATGTGGCCAATCCAGGGCTACTACACTGGAAGCGGGTCAAGCACATCCTCCGCTACCTGTAGGACATGAGGGACGTGTGCCTGAGGTTTGACCGCAAAGGGCGGTCGGACCCTTTGTGTCTGTTCTACTATACAGATGCAGACCACATTGGAGATGAGGACAACCGGAAGTCCACATCCGGCTACGTGATCTTCCTTGCTGGTGCAGTAGTCTCATGGTACAATAGAAAGCAAGATTGTGTCACCATCTCCATGGTAGAGTCGGATTGTATCACATTGAACAAAGCGGTCAAGGAGGCAGTGTAGCTTTGCATGTTGTTGCGAGAGGTGGGCTTGGCGCAGCAAAAGCCAACGGTGGTGCAAGAGGAAGATACCAGCGTTATCTTGCTGACCAACAACCCAATGCAGCACGGGAGGATGAAGCACATCGACATGCATTCCTATTTTGCACGGGACATGGTGGAGGAGGGACGCATGGTGCTAGACCACAGTAGCACACGCCACATGCTTGCGGAATGCTTGACCAAAGCGCAACCAGTGGATCGGCATGTGATGGGCATGGCCGGACTTGGGATGACCAGCTGTGAAGGGCTGGAGGAAGAAACAGAAGATGAGTGAGAGAAAGCAGGAGCAACAGGCATGGAAGGTGCAAGGGGGGAATGTTGTACTTTTGCCCCTTAACATGCTCGAGGCGACGCCAGGAGGCGTGGAGAAGCCAGTGGAGGGGAGAAATCCTCGTAATTTCCTCTAACTTCCTAGGAACTGCTCCAAATCCAGATTGGACTAAAGTTGACAGGTTTCAAAATCTTGAGAAAGTTGTTTCACCAAAATCAGACAAGTAACAAGGGAGGTATGGGAATCCAAAGTTGGGGTGTTTGCGATGGCTCGAGGAGTCGGCCGCGGCTCGAATGTTGGTGGAAAATCCACTGGAATGAGTAAAAAATGTCTGTCTTGGTATTAAGCCCCAAAATATTGCCGAGGCGTCCGGTGGATAAGATCCACCGGAACCAGTAGTACAGGTTGTTACTGAGGGACTGAGCCAAAATTCTGGCTAGGAGTCCAAAACTCAGTAGGAAAATTTGTTACTCGGAAACAGTTGAAATTCTGACTACAGGTCCTTGGACAGGTTTTTAACATCAATCCGCATCACCAAACTCGATGATTACCCTAGTGCTACTCAATTTCATTTTAAAACAAATATTTTCCCCGGCGAATTTAAGATTACGACAATGAGTTGGAGTTTTTTTGTTTCCCTTTGACAACGGTAAATGAATTCCAACCAGGCGTAGTGAAGCTCCACAA
The DNA here is from genome assembly GCA_023375785.1 of Penium margaritaceum. NCBI lineage: Eukaryota > Viridiplantae > Streptophyta > Zygnematophyceae > Desmidiales > Peniaceae > Penium > Penium margaritaceum. The sequence continues at coordinate 82,887 of SZWC01009314.1, read as the reverse complement.
AATGAAACTTCGTGTTTACTCAAAGCTCAAGTTTGGTTCGATTCAGGGGAGAAACTGACACGTCACTGGTTTTTGCATTCATAAGCCCATACAGAATGGCGGTATGAATGGGACAGAGAGAGAGAGAGAGAGAGAGAGAGAGAGAGAGAGAGAGAGAGAGAGAGAGAGAGAGAGAGAGAGAGC
>SZWC01009314.1:71274-82698 GCA_023375785.1 Penium margaritaceum | reverse complement strand
CCAGAGATTGAAGAAATCATAACAACACTCTGACCCAGTTTTGTTCGTTTTCGAGAACCATTAATTAGTTAAAATTGCAGGCAAACCTTGTGAATGGGTCAAAAAACATTTTGGTAGGCGAAATTGAGTAGCACTAGGGTAACTCATTGAAACACACCCCAAAGGCGTTAGGGGCACCACCATGCTACGTGGGGACATTTGTGCCTCCAAAAAGGCGTCTTAATGGGTCCTTGATGTGTGAGGGCGCTTCTGCAGATGACATGGTGTGCACCGCTGATTGAGTGGCTGGATAAAGATGCCACGCTTTGGCTGACATAGTGGGAGCTACAATGATCTGCATCACATGCTGGTTTGGAGCGTTGAGAAGCTTGTGACTAGCGCTGTAACTTGTCAATTCATGTCCGTGTTGAAAAAACTAATGAAACGTTATGCCATTCCCTTCGCAAAAGTGACTCTCTCGCAACTCTGTCCAGCTCCTACAAACATAGCAAGAGGCGAGCAGAAATCTCACGCTTGGACATAGAACGCACACAAAAGTAGTCGTGAAAAAGTGAAACCCGCCTCTGATACTGTTGGATCAGCTTGTCCTCGTATCGAGACATGCTTTCCTCTGTATGCTAGAGATCATCGATTGATTAAAGCAGGGGCTCATCATCCTTGATACATAAGATGCAGAGGGATCTGCCAGCTCCTTTCCTTTGCCATCGCATGTCACCATGCGTATCCGTCAATATGGGCCGAACAACGAAAGTGGTCAAAACATAAAATCGTGAGTGTTTCTTGAGGAGCTAAAGCTTTTGTAGCAAATGATGTTCTGGTTGAAGATTTGGCTAAGGCAACGATGATGTCAGTGGCCCCTCTGCTGAGATCAACTGGAGCAGGCTGATATCAACAGGCAAAAATGATTATGTCAATAAGGTCAGAACCCTGTTCTTCCTAAAGTGAGAGCTCTTTTTACCCCTATTTCCATGGGTTTCACAAATCTCCGTGCGAGGCAAGGGGAAGGGGTGACCTCACCTTCCCCCGCTCTCAGCACGCACAGTGGCTACTGTCGCTGACTATTGCTATTATTGTTGTTGCATAGTAGCGTAACTGCATAGCCATCTAGGCACCATGGTGGGTAGCCACATCTCACGATGCTTCTGTGTGCAGTAGCTATGTTACGGGAGCCACCAGTCAAGGTGGTCATCAAGCTAAATTCTGATGCATGTTTTGATGCTCCCATTTTATTCCGTGTGAAAAACCGTGCAAAATTGACCCAAGAACTGGGTCGTTTGGTGCATGGACAAGAAAGATGCGACAGTGCAAAGGTGGGTGACGCAACTCCAAAAAACAGGAGATGTTCGACCCCAAGTACAACGGAGCGGCTTTCTTTCCCACTTTAGCCAAAGCGCCCCTGGATGGATGCTTAGCCAATGAGGTAAGGTTTATTGGGGTCCATAGGTGCTTTAGGATGGCAGCGGGAGCTGCATTTACAGGCAAGTGCGCTTTGGGCGGCCATGACCCCCGCTTGCGGTGCTGCCAGCGGAAGTCAGGCATGGAGCACTCAAACGGCCATAACTCAGCCATTTCACGGATTGAGGCTATCTTTGGTGCATTGGAAAGCTCGCAATGTGTACTACATGATACATATGTTAACTACGTGGTTGTTCCTTAGTAGATAACTTCAAACCGCCGAGGGGCTCTTGGCTGGCTCATAAGGGTTGATACATAAGGAAGCCTAGAGATTGTTCTAGGCATGCCAATCTTACACTGAAACTTTGTACGTTTCCTTGTACCAATCCATCAATTCTAATCATTCATTCCTTGCCCAACTCTTCTTGTCTTCCAAGAAATTCTGCGCACACATCGCAAGGCGGGAACCTCAGTCTCTAGCAGCTCTCTTGCTGCTAGGAGAGGGTTGTGCATCATTTCAAAGATTGGCTCGCACACCAAGGGGTCAAGGATTGGATGGTTTATCCTAAGGGCTTGGCATGTGGCCGTCATGCCGGACGCTCCTCGTGTCACATTTGGTATCAGAGAACGTGGACGCTAGCTTGGCTTTGCGCAAACTCAAGGAAGGAAGCAGATCTACCACAACTGCGTTTGCCCATAGTTTTTTCGTCACAACAGGAAGCATGGCAGCAGCGGCATACGACCAGGCCTTCCTCATAGAGGAGATCCGATGTGCTCTTGACGAGTTGTGCCAAGAGAACTAGCAGCTGTGCGCAGAGGTTAGGGCGAGGTACGCCGGCCAAGGGAGAAGTGTGTTGGGAGGCGTCGAATTAGCATCTCTACCTACCTTTCGACGGCCCAAGCCGGAGCGGGAGTTCTACACAGACAAGGGCAGTTTGTGGGAGTGGCTATTCATGGTGAACATGTACTTTATGGCGTTGGGCGTTCCTGTGGGAGAAGATGCCACGAGACTAGAGTATGCTACTACGTTCCTGTAGAGTATGGTGCTACAGTGGTGGTCGGCATTGTGCCGAAGAAACGATGCTTGGTTGCCGGATGGGGTGGGGGCCGGGCAATGACTTCAGCCACTGTTGAGTCTACCGCTGGGGCGGGAAGTGCAGCTCGGTGCATGGGCATTGACGGAGAAGCTATAGACATGGGAGCACTTTGAGATGATGCTCGAGGCGAGTTTTGACCTCCTCAAGGGTAGTCGAGTCGCACATGACGAAATCAAACATGTCAAGCAAGGCGGATCGGTCCAGGATTACATCACATACTTCATGGCTTTGGTGGCGTGTATCGATGACCTCTCGGACGTGGAGGCATACAACCGCTACCATGACGGCCTGAAGTCGCATGTGCAACATGAAATCGCAGTGCTTGGGTTGCGGACCTTTGTAGACCTGGTTTTGGCGTCGGAGCGCATCGACACAATAAGCTACAATGCGTACCAAAACACGTATGCAACACAACCACGGGTGGAGCAACTGGGTCAAGCTATGCCCATGGAAGTGGATCCAATCCAAGCCAGGCAGTGGGGTGTGGATGGAAAGCAGGGACTGAGAGGAAAGTGCTGGGCTTGTGGTGAGGAAGGTCATCGCAAGCACAATTTCCCCAAGCGCCAGGCACAGTAGGGAAACGGGCAGTAGCAATGAGGAGGGGACGACCTACTACTGTAATTCTTTTGTCCACAAGGGAAAGCACCAGCCTTGAAAGGCTTGTGGCAGTTAAGGAGCTGCCTCAAGTGCTGTTGCGGAAGAAAGGTGAGACCCGGCAGTTTCTAGGGATCATCCTGGAGCCGGTTCTTGAGATTCTATAGGGGAGTTTCAAGGGTTGGAGGAAGCTATGCGGTCTGCTGGATGGCGGCGCTAGCCACAGCTTCTTCAACGACAAGTTGGCGGCAATGTTGGAGCTTGTCCAGCAGCCGGGGACATCAAACAAGGTGTGACAGGTTTTTGGAGTGGAGTAGTACGACAAGCCTCTTGTCAAGCACGGGGTCCACATGGGTGCGTTGGTGTGTGACATGGAGTTCCACACTTGCCCTATGGATGATTATGACTGCTTGATCAGCCGGGATTGGTTGCACGCCTGGAATCCGGAGGTGGATTGGAGGTACAATTGGGTGGTCGTGAAGGTCGGTGGAAAGAATCTCACTTTGCCATTGTGGCAGGGTTGGTAGAAGGGGTTGTATGTGACAGAAGCGAGGGAGCAGCTACTTGTCATCAACTTGCAGCAGTTGAAGATGTGCGAGCGGAAGGATGGCCAAGCTTACTTGGCTTCGGTGCGTCCACAACAAGTAGCATAGCAGAATGTTACAACAATTGAAACTACGGATGGTTGGCCGGTGGAAGGCGGAGGAGCTCAAGAGTCACCTCCCTGTGTTGAGGAGGTGCTCCAAGAGTTCAGAGATTTTTTCCTGGAGGAGTTGCCAAAAGGGCTGCCGACGCGAAGCAACATTGACCACAAGATCACGGTGGTGCCAAGGTTGTCACTAACGGTGTAGTCTTACAACCGCATGAGCGATACGGAGCTTGCGGAGCTCAAGATGTAGTTGGGGGATTTTGTGGACCAAGGCTTTTTTTTGGCCGTTGATGTCTTCATAAGCGCACCGGTGCTGTTTGCCAAGAAGAAGTCAGGAGAGCTGCAGATGTGCGTGCACTACTGGGCGCTCAACAACATCACGGTGAAGAACCGCTACCCGTTGCCATGGGCCGAGGAGTTGTTAAACCATCTGCGAGGCACGCGCGTCTTCAGCAAACTAGACCCGAGGTCGCGGTATCACCAAATCTGCATTGAGGAGGAGGATGTAGAAAAATCACATTTTGGACGCGCTATGGAAAATTTGAGTATCTCGTGATGCCTTTTGGGCTAACGAATGCTCCTGCTACGTTCATGGCGCTGATTAACTGAGTGTTCCACCCCTATTTGGACCAGTTTGTTCTTATCTTCCTCGACATCCTTGTCTACTCATGGAGGACAGAGGAGCACCAAGAGCACCTGCGCATGGTGATGGAACTGTTGAGAAAGGAGCAGCTGTTTTCCAAGCTCAGCAAGTGTGAATTCTTTAAGCAAGAGGTGGAGTTCCTTGGGCATATTGTCAGGGGGAGGGGGATCAACATGGAATTAAAGAAGACGAAAGTAGTGAGGGAGTGGCCAAAGCTATCGTGCGTGCGTGACATCCAGGTTTTTCTGGGTTTTACAAATTACTACCAAAGGTTTATCCGGGTGCATGCAGCAATCGGAGCATCCTTGACAGACTTGCTCAAGAAGGGGTGCCGATGGGAGTGGGATGTGAAGGAGGAGCAAGCCTTTGGTGTAATGAAGACTGCCATGTGTAAAGCACTGGTGTCGGTAAGGACTACGTGTTGGCAACGGATGCGAGCAACTATGTAATCAGCGGGGTGCTGGTGTCGGACCAAAGGAAGGGGTTACAACCCATTGCGTACTACTCCAGGTAGCTGAAAGGGGCTGAGCTCAACTACCCAATCCATGAGAAGGAGATGCTCGCGGTGGTCCAGACCTTCAAGCAATGGAGGTTCTACCTTAAAGCGTGGCGGTGTGTTGCACACAGACCACTACGCGCTCAAGTACCTCAAGTCGCAGCTGAACCTGAGTCATTATTAAGCGCGGTAGATGGAGTTTCTTGAGGGTGGATTTGACTACAAGAACTATTACATACCAAGGAGAATCAACCCAGCAGACCTGCATTTGTATCGCCTAGACTTGGATGTGCAGATGATCACGGTGATGGCGAGATCTCGGATTATCCGTAGCCTATTTGCGCACGGGTATGCAGAGGACTAGGACTTTGTCGGGAGTACGGTGAAGGGTGCAATTGGACACCATATTGTGGTGTCCTGGAGTGTATCATTACGGCAGGCATTGTTGGAGGAGGCACACGGCTCACACTACAGTGGTCATTTTGGCCACGACAAGACCTTCAAGATACTGGCATGCCAATATTTGTGGGTGAAGATGGGAGCATATTCCCAGGAGTACGTGAGCAGCTGTGACACATGTCAAAAAATCAAGTCACGGAGGGTGCGGGCACCAAGAGAGCTACAGTTGCTCCCTTTACTAGAACGTCCGTGGACGGACATCTCATTTGAGTTTTTGGGGGGTCTTCCATGGGGCGCAAAGGGAAACACCATGGTGCTGGTGGTGGTTGACCAGTTCAACAAGATGGCGCACCTAATTCCATGTGCGGAGAAGGTCACGACAATGGTGACGGCTCAACTCCTCTTGCGAAACGTCATCAAACTTCATGGGGTGCCAAAGTGCATGGTCTCGGACCGCGACCCACACTTCACCTCCCGGTTTGGGAGCAACTCTTCAAGAATCTGGGCACTCATGTGACTCTTTCATGAGCCTACCATCCCCAAACGGATGGCCAAAGTGAGCGTACCAACCCGACCATGGAGGAGCGGTTGCGGGGGATCTTGGAGCTTGATGGTGAGGGATGGGAATGCAAGCTCCCGGTGGCTGAGTTTGCGTACAACTTATCAGGGCATGCCTCAACGAGGCGATCTCCCTTTGAGGCAGTGTATGGGGTACAGCTGCACGCCCCTCAGACATGGCAACGGGATTGGACCTACCCGTTGTGCAACAGCTTGCAAGTGACTTTACGGAGGTGTAGTGAGGCGTACGAGATGCGCTTCACACGGCGTAGCATCAAATGAAGCGGCAAGTGGACAAGAACCAAACAGCCCAGAAGTTATCCATACAAAGGGTGCTCTTGAGCCGACAGAACCTAAAGCTCATAGGGGTGGACAGCGATCAACTCAAGCCTCAGTGGGTCAGTCCTCTTTTGGTCAAGGAGAAGCGGTCCGCAGTGAGCTATGAGTTGGAGCGGTCAGTGTTGGCCTGAGGGTGAGTGTGCACCCTGGAGGGTCCCTAGCAGTGGCTGGTTCACACCACCAACTGTTTTTGGAGAGACTGAAACTATGGAGGCAACTGGTTCCAAGGATGGCAAAATCTGGTCAGAGAGTGAGGCAATAGTTTTGGCCTCAATTGGATGGGAATTAACACTTGATCAAGGCTCACAAGCAGTGGCATTTTATAGCCACTGATCTAAGCTTTCCAGAACACCAAAGCATGCCAGATTTGGAGCTTCCTAGCAGATTCTATGGCTTCTAGAGTGCTCCTTGGTAGGCTGTCCTTTTCCCACCTAGGAAGGCATCCCTTCCCTCCTCTAGAAGCTTCTGCCCCTTCCTAGATTCCTCAGCTTGCTTCTAGTAGNAAGGTGTCCAGAAGACCAAGACACCTCTAGATGCCTTGTAGGACAAGTCACCCCTTCTAGAAGGTGTGCCACCTTCCTGGACCCTCACCTGGCCTTCTAGAAACTTAAAGAGGAACTCTAGAGGTTGAGCTAGCTTCCTGGCATCTATTTTCCACCTCCCTTGAGGCAGGGCAGAATTTCATCTTGTGGGACTTGAACCCGGGCCCCTGCCTCTAGAGGTGGACACCATTAACCACTAAGCCACTAAGGCTTGTCTTTTTGGTGTTCCTTTTTGGAGTCACTCCTGCCATGGTGAGGAGCATCATTCCAACAGTCAGACCACTATGGGATCCATCCCATGTTCCACACTTCTCTCCTCAAGGCCTACAAGGAGTCGGTTGCTCAGTTCGCAGCACGGGGAGAGGCTCCTCCTCCACCGGTCTTTGTGAAGGGTGAGGAGGAGTACGTGGTGAAGAGATTCTCAGGCACCATAGGTGCGGCAAGGGGTGGCAGTACTTGGTGCAATGGCTTGGCTATGGGCCTGAGCACAGATGCTTGATCCCCACAGCCGACTTCCATAGGGGCGATGTGCTGAATATGGTCCTCCAAGCATGCCAAGACGGTGCGCCCTTGGAGGGGGGGTGATGTTATTGGAGCCGCAGATCGAGACAGTGATTACGTCACCATGTAGACTTCATATGCATGTTTTGATGTGCTCATTGCATGATACATAAAAAACGGTACAAAATCGACCCAAGAACTGGGTCATTTGGTGCAGGGAAAAGAAAGATACGGCCATGCAAATGTGGGTGGCGCTCCTCCAGTAGACTGGAGACGTACCCGTCCGCCTCCGAGCATAAGGGAGCAACTTTCTCACCCACTGCAACCAAAGCACCCCTAGATGGATGATTAGCAAATGAGGCAATGTTTATTGGGGTCTATGGGCGCTTTGGGATGGTGGCTGGAGCTGCATTCGCAGGCAAGGGCGCTTCGGGCAGCCTTGACCCCCGTTGGCGGTGCTGCCAGTGGTAGTCATGCATGGAGCATTCAAACAGCCATAACTCAGCCGTTTCTTCATGGATTGAGGCTTTCTTTGGTGCATTGGAAATATCGCAACACGTATTACATTATTCATATTTTTTTTGTGTATTTTTACCTTAGTGGAGAGCTTCAGAGTGCCGAGGGGCTCTCGGCTCTCGGCTTGCTCATAGGGGCTGGTACATAAGGAAGCCTAGGGATTGTTCTAGGCATGCTTACCTAGAGACTTTGTACATTGTCTTGTACTGATCTATCAATTATAAGGATTCATTCCTTGCACAAATCCCCATTTCTTTCAAAACTTGCCTCGCACACTTCCATTCGATCCAACAAGTCTTCCGCGGTGCACCTTGGTGCAAACGCCGCATGGAGAGTCACACGGCGGGAACCTTAGAGTCTAGCAGCAGTCATGCTGCTAGGAGAGGGTCGTGCGGCATCTCAAGGATATCAATTCACAAACTGTGTAGCTGTTGCTCCTGCGTTGCGTACATGTTGCTACGACTATGCACAACCATGCAGCCATGCAATCACATAGCTATGTAGTCATCACCACTACTACACTACTACAGTTGCTGCTACAACTGTTGATTTGTTACCACCGATGCTGCCGGCACTTCTGTTGCTGTTTTTTCTATTGCATGCTACTGACACTTCACTCTGTTGGTAATAATACTTTAGATCACTACTGTTGCTCCTGCTCACTATTGCTACTTGCTGTTACTCTAGGTTGCTATTACTACTTGCTATAAACACCGCTTGCCTCTACTAATACTGCTGCTCGTTTTCATAGCTAACTAATGCTGCTGCTCGCTGCTGCTGGCAGCGGTTGTTGCTATTGCTGCTTGTTGCTGCTGGCAGCCATTGCTCCTACTACAGTTGCTTCTTAATCACAGGTGCCAATAATGCAATGTTGTAGCTTCTCTAAGTGGATGCTGCCACGCTATCACACTACTATTGTTGCTCCTGTGACAATGGCAACGACATACGTTGCTAGTTGTGGTGCCCCCATCCACTTGAGGTGATCGTCCATTGCTACTGATATCTCAGCCTTAGCTGTCGCTAAGGCTGCGCACAGATCTTATGATCCGTGGAAACTTCCCAAAAACCAGGTTCTAGATCTGGATCTGTGGATCCAATATCCAGGATCTTGGATCCGGTCTATATTCTTGGATCCAGAACCGGATCCTTTGGAGGGGGGGGGGGGGGGGGGGGGGGGGGGGTGGGCGCTTAGTAATCCCGGCAAGAGGTCTTGGTCATGTTGTCTGCATGTCATGTAAGTCGCTTGTTTGAATTCAAACTGTCAACAAGCACGCCTTGGTTGTGAGCAAGGCAACCAATGGTTGTCTCATCTGGTAGTCAGTGCAACATTAGGAAGCACTAATCACAGCCATTCTCCCTCCAGAGCATGGCACAAGTCAAAAACACTTAATGGTGCACTGTCCAGCCTACCAGAGTTCGTTCGATGTTTGAAAAGTCAAACCATCGTTCGATTATTCAAACATCTAGTGAATGAGTGGTCAGGTAGACTATAGGGTTTAGGGATGTACAGTGGCCATGAAATTCACTTTTGAGGAGGGACTCTAGTTTTTGCACTAACATTGGCGAGGTTGTGAGAGCTGATACTAACCCTTTTGATTTTTTCTATTCAACTGGTGTAGCTANATTCACCAATCGGTGACCAATACCAAGGATCTGTGGATCTAGAAGCAGGATCCCCGGATCTGGAACAAGGATCCGTACTCCTATACCCTGATCCAATTGAAGGATCCATCTTATGAATCCAGATCCTCCTCAAGCTCCATGGATTGGATCTGTGTGTAGCATTAACTACCGCAGTCTACTACGGCAGGCTCCAAGAATGTGGCTGTGGCTGTGAATCTCATTGCTTTTGACGGTGCTGGGTCTCTACTGCAAAGCTCAGGGAGAAGAATCTCACTAATCTAATACCATGAGAAATTTCCTAGAAGCTTCTTAGCTCTGCAGTTGCTGATGTGGCAACACAGTCCAGTCATCTCATGCACTAGCATGTAAGACAGGTGGAAGAACAGCAAGGTCCTTCTTGGATGGACATGCAGAGTCTTGTTAACTTCAACAGACTTGAAATGCAGAGAGGGATGAAAAATGACAGATGTATGGCACAAATAGTTGCCATAGTGCACAATGCTTGACAACACACAGCACTGGTCAGATTTTCGTAAAATGTGGTTCAAAACCACTGTTTTGGCCGTAAACCTGCACATAGGCCTCTAAATGTAGAATTATCTAAGCCTACATATGCAAAGTCTCAAGCCAGTCTCAATGCACACATGTACATGTCTGGCAATAACTGGTCCATGTACAATGCAATACATGCAAATTGGGCTAGCCAGTCCACTGAGAAATTCCTAGAGACTGCAAGAAAAATAAGGAAGCTCCTAACAAGCATGTGGGACACTGTGGCAGCAATTTGACAGTTGCTGTGGGTGGGCCACGACCGGATGGTGCTCCGGCACGAGTTGTGACCACATCAAGGATCTGCATAAGCATTTTACGGCCAAGTTGTTAAGCTTTACAGTTAGATGAGGATGGCTCACATCACAACAGACGTCTTTCCTCCAGAAAATGGTCTAGCAATGACCGAATTGATTCCCTTCCCATACATCATATCTAAGGCTCCCCTAGACGGATGCCAGCAACAATGTTCCAGGAATAATTAGAGCTACGGGTGCTTTGTAATGGTGGTTTGACGCGTCACTGGGATCCAAGATTCTTTTGATCACCATCGCTTACTCTGATCATATGATGAAATTATATTCTTTGTAATGCACTTGAAGACAATGAGAAAGCATTTCAACTATCCGGATTGAGCACGGTTCAGTGTTTTGGAATGTTTGTACCTAGAAGCAAGATATTATATTCATTTTCTTTAGCCACACCAACTTCCACACCCAGGTGTTGAAAACAAATTTCTTAGCAAATAATACCACTTTCCACAGCCATCCTTTTTTTGATCTTCCGACAGGGATCCACCATCCCTTAGCTTGGGTGATGCACGGAATGGTAGATGACTTGGACGAATGAGGGTAAATACTCAACAAGGAGCCACAAGTTGGAGGGGGCAGGCTCGAGCTGCCAGATATGAGAACAACTCATTGATATTCATTCAACATAGATACTCTACTTAACTTGGATTTCATCGACTGAGCAGTTGCATAATTTTTTCATTCAGTTTTTTCACACTTTGNCTTTCGTCGAGTCGACGGAGCCCACACTTCCGTTCAAAAACTTAAACAGAAGTGTTGCCCTCCATCGTAGGCTCGGCAGTGTAGGCTCGGCGCCAGCTTCGACGACCCTAACGCACTAGCGGCTCGTCCGACGCATGTCTGGGCTACTCCATGCACGCCACAGCTACGCTGTCAACCTCACCCTCAGCAGTCAGCAGTGTTCACCACACATTGCGAATTTTGCACGTGTGGGAGCCGAACAGGTGATACGTGTGGTATAAAAATATAGGCAACGAAGACACACTCCATGGAATTCTAAAACAACAAAAAGTGAAGTTCACCCATGATTTCACCAAACAAAGTTCTGAAATTAATTATGCAATTTTTTTAAATTCGATGAACCACCATTTTTGTCAGATTTCACACACCAAAAAAAGGTTAATATCGAAATCCAAGTTAAGTAGGGTACATGGTGATTTCTGATAGTAATTGAACTCATCACCTCTGGTAAAGAAGCCGCAAAGCCGAACA
>SZWC01009314.1:28772-46485 GCA_023375785.1 Penium margaritaceum | reverse complement strand
TATCAACCTGAACAGTAAAACCGCCGTCCTCGTCGTCGTCGAGGAGAGATGCCGGGACGCGGCGCGGCGGCAGGCGCCTGTCGCCCAGGGCTGACCTGGAAGGGCTTCCGGGCATGGCGAGACTGCTGCTGCTGTGGCTGATGCCGCCGCCGCGAAGTGCGATGGTGGAAGCGGAGTGGGAGATCAAGCCGCGGATGGACTTCCGCGACTCGCTCAGTCGGTGCGGCGTCTGCGGCGTTTGCGGCGTCAGCGGAGAACGTACGGGGATCTCCCTCGGGGAAGAGGAAGGAGAGGAGGACGTTGGGGAGCTGGAGGAAGAGGCGAACAGCGGGAGGAAGTGCCGTGATGACGTGGAGGACAGCGTTCGGGGCGTTCCGCCGTGTTTCGCAGAAGTGCCGCCTCGCGACGGGGCGCCGCCACTGTCATTCTCCCCGACGTCGCCGCCGCTGCCGCTGCTGTCGACGACGTCGAGAGGCAGCCTCCCCGTGCTCCAAGAGGTGCTGAGCTTCAGGGTGGGGGTCTGGCGAGTGGGCTTGCGCTGCTCATGCTGCTGCTGGTGCTGCATGTCTTTGTAGTCCTGCTTGCGGTGGCGCATGTCCGCCACCATGGATGCAGGCGTGACCATCGTCAATCCTCGAAGTCGCTGTCGCCTGAGCGGATTGAGCCCGAAATGACGTGTGCGGGGCGAAGGCCGTGAGAGTCACGAGGCCGACGCAAAGAGAATCCAGAGGTGGAAGTGATGGACATAAAAGAGAGTGAGGGACAGAGGACAGCTGGGCAATTGGTGGACAGCTCATAACATAGAATGTTGGGACGGATCTGAGCGTATATATGGTAGAGTCATCGGAGACCCTCTCGCTTCGACGAAGGGCTGCTCCGCGATGTGGGGCCGCGATCTCTGATCATTATCATATCATGGATCGCCTGGGGGGTGATCGACTAAGAAACCATTCTCAAGCCAATGCAGTGGAATGGTCGAACGAGTTCAACCATCGTCAAGATTGAAGTCTTGCATGGGGGTTTTGCCATCAAGGTTGATATGGGGTGTGCCTGGAAATGCACGAATAGGCAGTGACAAATCACTCAACTCAACTTTGCCATCTCAAAAATGCCAAAATGTCTTGTTACGAGAAGAAAGATAATCTATCTTTTTCGGAGCAAATGCATGTGTTTATTCGATATATCTGCAAAATTAATGTTAAAACTTGTCAAAGTTGTTACAATATGGTCATAAAAGTGTTCAATTTATGCCTTAGCCTGGACAAATCAGATTCTGATTTGAATCCTTGTACAGCAAGTTACGAATTCATTCAGTGGTTTAATGAGAAAAGTCCCAAGGAGAATTTTCCAATGTACTAGCAAGAGAATATCTGGTTTCTAGTCTAAATGCTTGTGTTCACGACCTAGACCTATACAATTGGTCCAACATTAAGGAAAACCTCAGCCACCAAGCCGAGGTTCCTCTCCAACCTTGCACAACTTGCAAAGTGCTTGACACGAGGCAGTATGGGAAACGAATTCCTACAAAGTTGCTATCCAACATTGTACATGTAATAACGAGGTCGCCTAGTGCATGCACAACCTCGTACAATTATTTTTGCATTATCCAGGAAGCCTCCAACGTTCAAAGGCGCTTTACTACATCAACATCTAGGACCACCGAGGCAATTTCCTATAATGCAACAGTGGACACCATTGGGACCACCTAGTTGGGAGCACTACGACCACTAGAACCACTAACTATGATACTAGCCTGAGTAGCGGTGTAAAAAATGGGTAGTAGCTACCAAAACATTCACCCAGCAATCTAGACTACCTAGGTGAGACATACAATCACAACCCCTAGAAGTCAGCCATTTAAATTGGAGCTCAGATCTAGATGGTGCTCGAGTTCTCCTCCATTGACACTATGAGCCTGGAAAATCTGCTAGCTTGTCTAAGAGGCACCTAAACTTCTTGAAGGCATGTCAACCTGCAAGACACGTCAAGACACTTGCTGCAAGGCCATGAGCCCGACATGGTGTAGCGCGTAGCTTGGGCCAACAGTAAATTCAAAGCATGTTGGTGAATAAGGCTGTTGTGAGGCTTGTACATAACATCTCTCTACTTGCAATCATTTTCCTAAAAAATTGGATTTCCCCCGTAAAAACAAACAACCATTTATTCCTTTCACTTTGTACACTTTTTACAATTTTTGTAAGTCTACCTAAGCACGTCACGTTCCTAGCATGATAGCATAACCTGTGTTCATGCAAAAGACTACCGCCTTGATCTTTGAATTCGTAGGATGAGATTTTTCTAGTTATGTGTTCCTTGATTTAGCGTGCATTTTCTGGGTTTGAATTAATTATGTGTTCCTAACTCATCAAATTTGTGGGACAATGCACCCTTGAATTTGATGAAAGGTCCGGGTCGTATTTTTCGTGTTCCAAGACTTTGACGACGACTGGCAATGTCCGCTTTTCGTGCACGCGCAATACCTGACAACGTGGACGTTGGCACCGAAATCGGTGCTGTACTTGACAATGTAGATGTTGGCACCGACATCGCAGTCATGAATGAAGGTTGTCTTCTTCCAAGTGACGAGACTTGAACTAGTGACAACTTGACTAGACGAAAAAAATCAGCCAAGCCTAGGTGAAACGAAACTAATTTTGTATTTGCACCCTAGAATTTATCAAACTAGGAAAAAAATGTTTAAGTGATCCATTAAATTTGTTTAACGGAATATCGTATCCAATTCGATCAATAATAAAAACATCAAATTCGAATTCAAATATCAAGGGGGTTACATGGTAACAAACCATGCTTGTGCTTTCACTTAGCATAACAGTAGTAGTAGCACAAGGTAAATTCATAAGTAACACTCACCAAGGTATGGCAACAGGTTGGTTGACGCATATACCACGTAATGCAACCGAGACATTGCACAAGCACAAAGTTTATCACGAGTAACATGGAGCATGAAAATTCAAGGGAGGGTTCTCGTCAACGTAACAATGAAATTATAGGTCAACTAGTATAGGCAAAATGCTTTGCACAAGAAACAGAGCAGATGGAGCAGCAAGAAGCATTGGCATGACAAGTTGATGAACATGAGAGAAGCCTTGCGGTAGAAAATTGAAGCACAAGAGCTCCTTTGGAAGGAAGAGCATCTCACTCATGCTACTCAATCATCATAAACATAGTAGTAGCAACACTTACATGTTGGTTTAGTTGCAAACAAATGCTCAACATCAGTTTTAATAGTAGATGCTTCACCAAAATTTGGCTTTGTATGAACAACAACAATAATGGTGAATGAAACAATTGATGATGCACCAATAGCGCTAACAAAAGCAATAGATGTAATATTAAGTGGCATCGTAGGCATCATCAACACATCTGCCTTTGAAAACTTCTCCTCGTGTCATGGATCGAGCTATCCCTTAGTAGATGCATAATGGAGCATCTACAAGTGGATGGATGCCACAACAATTTGTGGTTCAATTCCAACACGTGCCTTTGGTGCAACAAATGGCAGAATTTCAACATGCTAAACTAGTACCCATGGTAAAGTGTCATTTAGCCGCATACAGCAATAGCCATGAAACAAATCCCAATACAATACCTAATAGCAATAGTGACGAGGACACCATTTCCACAACTAAAGATTACAGTTTCTATATTTTTTGTATCCTTCCAAAATCACAAAGTCAAAGTGGACACGTTTTATGGTAAGAACGTCCTTTAATAAGGTCACAAGTTCAATCACATGGCCCAAATTAACTCGTTGTGGGGATTCTACAATGAGCCTTATTCACCTCCACGACTAAGATTGCAACTACAAGTGGTGTCAGGTTTAAGGTACTTCTTCGATGTTATGTACATACTTTAGGAAAATCAACCATGCGCTTCCATGTTTCGGGTAATCAAGATGTTTGAAAACTTAGCTAAACCTGCCCACCATGCCTGGTCTTACCTATTGTGGACCTACATGTTAGGTGACTACACCTTTAAGCCCCACCTTTGACTGCGTTATTGCACATCAGACGTGGTAACTTTGATAGCATAGAATTCAAGACGAATTCCCTATGCGATCATCTTGCTATAACAAACACTCTAATTCCAATATTCATGTTTATGACCTTTCTTTGATGTGGACAAACAGGCGACTAGAGGCATGTCAAGCACATGCTAAAGTTGAAGAAAACGATCGAACTCACAAAATTATGTATGTATTATTCTCTTCTCATGGAGGAGCAAGCCCGTAAGCTTGCCAAGGATGAAGAAAGCCTACTTTCAAATACACCTTTCTAAGTAGTACGTGTAGATCGCGTCAACGCATCGCAGACGTGAAAAAACAAGCAAAAGATGAACTCCGCATCCTCCCACACATCTAACAGAATTACTCCCCAAGCAAGCAGTTATAACTCCAGTGGCCAACAAATGGAATCACGACATGTTGTTAAAAGTTGATATTGTAAGACAAAAAGAGACTAAAAAAAGAGGATCGCGGATGAGGAGCAGGCAAGGAAGAAGAACGGTCACAAGGGAAAGAAAACAAGAGATAAAGGGAAAGATAAGAAGGAGGATGGAGGCAAGGAAAAGAAATCAGAGTAGATGAAAGTTAAATGGAAACAAGTAGGGAGCAAGGAGTTTAACCATTGAGCATTCGTATTTCATCGCTCGGGTGCACAAAGTGACGGACTTGCTCACTCACCATATGTGTGGTACGTTGACATCAGATTCACATCACACATTATGTTTGACATGACTTGTTTGTAGGATCTCCAAATCAGGACTAAAGGTTTTGTCACAAGCCATAATAATCAAAAAGTGCTAGTGTTAGATAAAGGCAGATGGGAACTTGCAAGGTATAAAAAGGTTCACAAGATGTTTGAAGATGTCCTAAAGATCCCTAAGATTACCGTCAACCTCTTGTCACTAGGGTAGCTGATGAAGATGAGGGCTCACATTATGATCAAGGGTGGTAGTGTCACCTTGGTACTTAACTAAAGAACTAGTGGCCATTTGGGTATGCCAATACGTACCTAACACAATGGAACCAAACATGACACTTTATCAGGCTTGACATAAGGAAAGCTAGACATCAAAGCGATGCAAACATTTGACTGCATGGTACTTGTTCATCTTCTACGATAGAAAAGGAGGAAGCGGATTGAGAGGACATGTTGCAAGCTATTCATTGGCCAGCCTCCATCATTTAATGCTGCGAGTTCAATCCTCAACTCATTGTTATCACTTATGATGCCATCTTCTTCAAAAAACTCATGCCTACATCATTCAAGACAATGGTGTTACAACCCATGATCTCTTAGAATATATGTACGACTCATACATCAAATCACTTGTGGGAGCATATTCAGTAGCGCACTTAGCTCTACACACTATTGCACATCTTAATGAGATGCATAAGGAGACAATGTGGATGTGTGTGCCCTTCAACACTTAGTACCTGAACACCACACCCTAAACAATAAGTCGATTGGTGTACAACATCATAAAGTCCAAGTGGAATATGTGTAAGACAATCTAAGGAGGGCGAGGAAGGTATATCCGATCTTTGCTCTGAGCAAGCATCATTTCACATGTCTCCTATAATAATAAATGTAGTAGCAAAAGGAGTATGACAAGATAGAGAACAACCTTACCATCATGGTGTCCTCAACCTATGCAAGATTTCCCTCTTAGAATTTGCTACAACACACCTTGTAACACTTCTTTCACAACAAGTGAAGTATCTCCCATCTGACCCCCATTCACTCAAAGTATATCTAATTGGAAAACATATAGAAGAGTGAAAAGTAACATTAGACATGGAGTACAATAACCTAATGGAAGGAACGTGGGAGCTCACCAAGTCACCACCAAATTACCAACCTATGAGGGTGAAGTGAGTGTTCCCGATCACGATAAAGGCTCGCAACTATATTCACAAGCTCAAACCACGACTGATGTCAAAAGGCTTTACAGAAGTGGAAGGCACAGACTTCGTTGATCCCTACGCACGTGAGAGTTGCTATATGACAGCAAGCATCATGCTCACCATTTGAGTAGTTAAGGAATTGAGGTGCAATAACTTGGTTTTAAGGACGCCTTCTAACATGGAAAGATGTGCACTATTGTGTTCATTGAACATCCTTAAGGCTATGACAACGATAGTAGAATAGTGATCAATCAAATGAAGAGCATCAATAGCCTCAAACATCACCTACTCATTTAGTACAAGAAATTGACAATACAACTAAAAAACTAAAATTCATAGCATAAGCCTACGATGATTATCCGCTTCTCTTGAAGTCATCTTGTGAAACTCTTCATTACTCTTACGCACTCATGTATGAGGATGAAGTCCTCATCATTGGTACCCCTATAGATTTTGTACAGGCAAAACCTACAATCATAGCCAAGGAGGTGAACATCACTCTTGTGTTGACCTTTGATTACTACTTCAATATGAACATCGAGCATAACCACGATGTGTGCACTCTAGAGCTCAATCTAAGAACCTACTACACCAAGGTCCATGAGCGATTTGATGTTTCTAAGTAGCATGTCCTGGCACCCTTGACCCATAAGTACAAAGAACTCATCATTGTGCTCCCATTGTTTCAAGGACTTGGAGCTTAAATGCTTCATAAAAATTTATATCAGAGAAAAATTAAGAGGTTCCACGTGGCACAACTGGTTAAATGTCCCTCCTATATGGTGCATGAATCTCATAATCTAGTAAGTGACACAACATTATCACACTACGCTATGGCAAATGTGAGTGTATCGTAACTACATCTGCCACACAGGAGGTGACTTACTTGAGGAACCTTCTTGATGGCACTAGATTTTGGTAGAACCATTCAACAAAAATCTACATTGCAAAAAAAATGCAATCCACCTTGCCAGTTCCACAAAACTTGAAGGACCAACAAAGCTTATTAACATCCTTGAAAATTGGATCCAATCAAAGGTCCTTGATGGTAGAACTCGGCTAGTGCACATACCTTCTTCAAAGCAAAATGTAGACTTTCTAGCCAAGAGTGTTCCCAATGACATCTTCAAGACATAAGTTGTGAAATGCATACTCACCTAAAGCGCACTCTTGGAATACTGAATAAACATGAAGGAAGTCACCAGAACATGGAAGTCAGAGTTTCGCACCCACACCAAGCTTCTCGACACGTACTAGGACCAGCACACATTCTTCATGATGTATGAAGCACACGTAGAAGAAATGGGAGCAGAATGGGGGATGCCTCAAAAAAATGGAGAGCATCTGTAATTCTCGATAAAGACACTCAAGCTGTAATGAAAACACTTAGTTTTCTCCTTCGCCACCTTTGATCATCATTACTTCTTAATCATACCACAAATCAATTTTTTGACATAAGAGCGAGCAACTTGCAGCACATTCTTCAAGGAATGGGTGATGAACAAAAGTCCTTGCACAAAATTCAAGTGTGGGTTGCACCGGCAACATAACCTTTCAAATTGGCAAGGTGGAGACCTATAACCAATCAAAAATAAAAGGGCATCTTCTTGCTATGGAAACATGCCAAAAACAACATTTGATTTAGTACTAGAAGCAAGTACAAGAGTCTAAAAAATCTTCCTTGGCACATTTTGAGTGTCTAGTTTTTCTCGGAAAAAAACTACAAATCCAGTGGACTACGTCATAAACATGGACAAAGCCAACTATAAGCATCAACATGAGCATAGCATCGCTCCTCGATCAAGCAAACCGTCGACTCAGTCGTCTCATGAAGCGATCATAACACAACTACTAGCAAGTAACCCAGGGTCCCTTACTCAAGCAAGAGATAACTTAATCACTCAATCAAACACTCAAATGTCAGGATAATTGTGGCATTCCTTCATATATGTTTTGAGTTGAGAACGCCTTTGTGTGCACTATGGATTAAGGAAGCTTGCAACAAATGGGAAAGGCACGAAATATAGATGCTTGCATTCGTATGGCAATCACGATTTGCGCTATCCACATCGTGACATTAAACTTATTTGTAGCAGAGTGAGCCTCCGTGACAATAGTGTTGATTTTATGAGACAAGCAACAAGGGCTAGGACCCTTGCTGGTAGGATCTTTGCATGATCAACAATGCAGCATGTACAAAAGCAGGGTAATGGTTGGGAATCTCGACTGAAATCTTCATTGATACAAAGTACAAGTATGGTACATGGAAAAGCTAAGCACACTAGACTAGCACAGATCCTGGCCCACAGAGGGGACATGCCTTGCTAGGCCCTCCAGGCCGTCCTGGCAAGGGTCTTGGCAGAGTCTTCAGGTTGACTGGCCTCTAGGGCAGCCTCCACCTAGGCCAGCAGGCCTTGCCAAGCTTATAGGGGGCCTTGGAGGGATCTCCAACAAAGTCTTGGTTTTTAGCTCCAGAGGTGGAGGCTTGAGCAAAGCAGAGTGCTTACATAATTCAAAGATGCTGAGATAATTGTGAACTGTGAGGAGCTTTACCATTTATACCCGTGGATTTGGCAAGTTGACCACCTGAAGGAGAAGCTTCCTTGAGGTGGTTCGGGTCTGCTGCCTCTTGCAGTAGCTTCCTTTCACGTGAAGCTTCCTGTTGGTCAGAGTTGTTACTGGCATCCCTACTACTCTAAGGAGAAGCTTCCTCTTAGAGGAAGCTTTGTCAGGTCTTCAGATGAAGTTTCTCAAAGCGGTTGCTTGCTCTTCAGGCTTTCCTCACACGCCCATTGATCTTGCCATGTTGCTGCATCACGTCTGTGAATAAGGAGCCTCCTGGAGCTCGTTCCACATTGCCCCATGTAGGTTGAAGAGAAAAGGCTCTATGCATGTGGCTGATGATGCCGTGTAGGCCTCATGCTCATGGTGTATGATTCCTGTCCAGTCAGCTAGAGGACTCCCTAACCTAGGTAACTGTTTAGTGCTGCGCAGTAGGTAGCTCCCCTCCCTGCTAAAGGTAACTAAAGGCATGCGCAACCCCCATGCGCATGCCAGCACACTATGTTACACTCCAAGCCCTTTATGCTACTTCAGGGCTGGTGGCTAGAATTTATGTGGCCTGTGCAGGATAGAATTCCCAACAGGTGTGGTTCCAGGAATTTACCGTAAAATCCATAACTTTCCGTACAATGCTCTGAATGCAGTTCCGTCTTCACCATACTGGAGCTTGTCACTAGCACTGTAATGGCAAGTATCAACAAATAGCAACAATGAAAGTGGGAGAAAATGGTGGTCACCAAGCGTCCATGATGTGTGGTGACCTCGGGTAGAGGTGGTGAATGTCACTAAAGTCACGCTAGTTATAAACGCAAATAGACGTGACGAGCTGCCAAGCATGTCCAAGCAGGCGCAATCATAACAAAGGAAGCGAGACTAATACAAAACTTCAGTTTGAATGAGTGACACAAACGTACAAATGAGTCCTCCTAGTAATGTTGTGGTTCTAAACTCAAAGTTAACGATGTGCAAGGCAATCATCACATCACTAATGAGTGCGAGAGAAAACTCTCTTGATGCAGAAAAAATGTTTAGAACAAAATGTGCTTGAGGGGGAGAACATGGTTGGGGACCATCTCTAAGCAAACACTAAACTGTAGCAGTCGATCGAGAACTTTAACAATGCGTGCCCATCGGGCCAAATGTGCTGCAAGTTTATGAAAAGAGCCTTGCCCACACCACTTACAAGTGAGCATAATGTCAACAGTTACATTTTTTCCATTAGCTTTAATCTGTCAACTCGACTTTGTCCATTCCAATAAAGGATACAATCATTCAAATTTCCTTCAATGAGCTAGCATTCTAAACAGTAGCACACAACGACCTTGGATACCTCAATCGTAGTTGGAGTCTACGAGGGGTGAAGAGCGAGAATGGAGATACCCCATTTTGAAGGAGGAAAGGATAAGAAGCCAGGAGTTGAAAAAATGGGTGGGAGAAATGAAAACATAATGGAAAAAGTTGCTCTAAAACTCTATGCCTTTTACATAGCACCCCAAGTGCCCAAATACGCAACAAGGGAGACTGAGAAAATATTTAACCTAGAAGGGGAAAGGGGTAAGCAAGTTTTCTTGGACCCCATGAAATTAGTGAACTTCATGTCTGATCTTTAGAACTCCGAGAAAGAGAAAATCCCTCTCATGAAAAAGAGACTCATGGAAACTGAAGAATTAATTCATTTTCTCACTTCCAAGTGCATCCGGATTGGGAGAAGTTTGCACACCATCACTAGCAAACTATTGAGGGGAGTTGATGGATTATGGCAATAAACTTGTTGAATGTATGCCTTAGCATAGTATGATTATGATTTGAAACCTTCTATATCAAGTTCAAATTTCTTTTCTGGTTTTGTGAGATTGTTCCATATGGGAATTTTTCACTGAAGAGGTTATAGGATATTAGGTTTCTTGTCCAAAAGGCCTTGTGTATGTCCCGGAATTCTATAGTTGGTCCAACATTTTGGAGGAAAAACCTCGACCACCTATCTGAAGTTGGTGTAGAACATTGGAGAACATGGCTACGACGCGACACAAGTTAGTATGGGGTAGGTAGTCTTACGAGACTGTTATCCAGCATTGTATGGGCAAGAGAAAGTTCATTTGACGAATGCAAAACCTCATACAATAATGTTAATATCATTGGTGGGGCCTCCAATGTTGAAAGGCACTTTCCTACATCAGCATCTAAGACCAACGGCACCACTATCTATGATGTGGCAGTGTGAAACATTGGGACCAACCAATTAACATCGCTGAGATTTTGGGGATTGCTACCTACGGTACTTGCCTAAGCATAAATATGAAAGACGGTTAGTAAGATCCACAACAATGACCTACTTTTGTTCTCTACTTGAGTAAAAGCTGAAACCACCACCCCTACGTGTCAACCTTCTAACTTAGTGCTCTGATTTACCCCATAATTAAGTTCTCCTTTGTCGGCCTAGTGAGCCCGGCAATTCCGTTACCTTGGCTAGGAGGCGCCCTCACTTCCTGAAGGCCTATTGACTTACAAGACACTTAGAAAATTTCCACAAGGTCGGGAGCCTGGCAAGGCATTGTGCTCAGCTAGGGCCAAGAATGTTAAAGCATGTTCTTGTACATGGGCTTCCATGAAATTTGTACATAATATCTCTGTACTTGTGCTTATATCTTCATTAAAGAATCATTTTTTCTTCAAAAAAACGTTTTTTTCCTTCTTCATTGTACAAGATTAAGAAATTGTACAACTATAGCTAAGCACGTGAAGGTCCTAGCACAATAGTAAGGTCTTCTCTGCCACTGCTGTGGTCGTGAAAAAAAATAACAGAAGTGAACAGGCAGGAAAAATCGTGGTTGCGATTCCATGCGTAGTGGGGGGACATGAATGGGGGGAAGGGGGGAGATAATCTTTGAGCATTGCGACATTAATTTTATGTCGAATCCGTCCTCGATGAGGTTTCCAACTTCAAAGGGATTGGATCTGTCACAACCATAGTCATGAAAAATTGTTTGAGTTTTGAAAAATGATCTAAATTCTAAGATCTTGTTTTAGTTGTATAAATTTTTTTTAATATGAGTGATTATGTGCCATATTCCTCGTTTGTATTTGTCATTACTTATGGATCATCCGTACCTTGTAGCAAGCCGTCTAACTGACGGGGCGGATGGAGAAATCCAAGTGACACGTAGGGTAAATGGTGATGAAAGTCTTCATTTTTGGGTTAATGGTGATCAAAGTATTTACATTCGGGCGAATGGAGATACTCTTTTCAAGACAGGGAAAATTTCGCTTTTTCTCCTAAAAGGTGGAGTTTGTATGGAATTTTCTATAAGTGGAATCAGAGAAGGAATTACAATAATATATTCACAGTTCATGTTTTTGGGTTATAAACATAGTTCCTTGCAAATGATCAGTTGAGGACCTAGAACAGAACGGCCTTATTTTGCCTCTTTTATCTTTTCGGAACACCTTAAGAGTAGGCCTAACGATGCCATGTCCCACTTGTTACGATGGCATCATAGCAAATGGAGCTAAATACAAAAAACGATCTTTGGTTCACACTAGAATATTCAACTTAGCGTTTGACTCCAATGCAATGGCAATAAGTGACGTGATCCGCTAGTCTCCCAACTTATGTTGCTTTGGAATGTTGTGTTACTAGTTGCCAACTTTGCAAAGGGTTCTAAATGAGGGTTTTCACATGAACGTGTTGACCCCATGTCTACAGCATGCCTCCATCTTGCGCTAGTGCTTGAGCGGACGTGTCTTCTTGTACTTTTTCTGAGAGCTGCTGCGATCAGATGAATATGATAACCTTGGCACTTGGATCCCAAAACTTGGCTAGAATGAGACGATTTGCTCGTGAATTCACTTTTCACTTGAATTCCTACTCGAATTCCATACTAAGTAGTAGCAGAAAGAGGCCCTTCCTAATCCCTAGTATTGAACAGGGACGTGCAAGTTGCGAGATGTTGACTCCGACAGCCTAAGCGCTTAACCTATGTCATCCCCGGGTTGTAGCTCCATGCCATTGTCCACTTCTGTCTCTCCACTGATGCCGGCAAAGCACTGCTGGTCAGTCACCGGAATCTCTGGGCCGGCATCGGCGTTAATGCGCCGAAGTTATGCAACCTGTTGTTAGAGTGGACGGTACACAGCCGCAAAGTATTTTCTTCCAATGAACCTACGCCAGATCAGCCCTTGCGATTGAAGGGAGACCATCGGTTGTAGGCCTTTCCTGTCATGTGACTCTCCATGGGCGGCAAACCAGCGAAGTCCTAATCCGCGTCAGGGTACCCGACCAAGTGTAGAGACGCGTCTTCTAACTATGGCGACTTAAGCCGCGTCAGCAGTCGGAATGGGCTCACGGCCAAGTCCTCGGAGACGTGGATTGGAGCTTTAGCTAGAGAAATCCAACTCCGCAAACCCTGCGAGCAATAGAATAAAAAACAAGGAGAGTTGAACTCGCAAACCTAACAGTTTGCAATAGAGTTCTCGCCTCAAAGAATACCCTCTACGAACAGAAGAAAAGATCTACGAAATGCTGTTCAACGGTCAGAAAGCAACAATAGAAGCCGCGCCAGGCGAGTTTACAAATGAGGTCCAGAAGGGCCTTTATAAACTAGCAACACAACGACAAATTTGGCTGTATGGCAGCTGGCATCCCAAGTATGATAGCATCCGCAAGAAGCCGCAGCTTCTTGGCCACGGCTGGAAACTACCAACTAGTCCTCCTACAGAAAGTGAAAACAAATATGTCGGACAGATGCTTTGGTTCGACGATGGATTCGATGCCTATCTCGCACCAATGACTTCTCCGGGCAGATCCTCGTACAGATGTAGCGGCCTTTTCGAGGACGTGACTAATCGACGGCTTCAATTGCTTTTCAAAAAAGCGGCTTGAATACATTGCGTTCCAGAAAGTCATTACGCCCGTCAAGCCAGTCAAGCCAACACCCTCGATTCGACGCTCGGAAACTCATCGATACGCTGAACAACAAGTCTTTCGGAGCGATTCAGACCGTCGATCTTACTCCGTTGCCGGATAACCATCGGCGTAGTACCGGACGCAGGCACAGTTAAAGCTTCGATTAGTGCTTCCGTTTTCCATCAGTCTCCTTCCCGTATTCGGGAACAGTAATAGGTGCCATGATCCCCGTTCTTTTCTCCTGAAGCATGCGAGTCACGTCAATCGGACCAGAGGGACCCACCCAACGGACCAATGACTGAGCTGCATCGATATCGGGCCCGTTTGGACGCGGTCGACTCATGCACCCAACTCTAGACCCGAAACGCGAGCCAACGTCGTGTGTCGACACGAAAGTCAGAGGGAAGGATCGAGAGACCTTTTTTTTTCAGCTCGAAAGACAGCGAGAAGGGTCGGTGAAGAATGAAGTTCACTGTGGTGGAGGCTGGATGTAACAAAAGGATGGGAAGCTTGGCCCACTGGGCCAAAACCGCGGTAGTTCAGGGTCTCCGACCCTCAACTCATCCCATCCGTTTCCCACAGGCCAGGACCCACGTTCGAGCCACGTGGCACACCTCGCGCTACATTCCTCCCACACAGGAATGGACCCGCCCCCGGTGTCCACAATGGGTGTCGAACCCCGGCGCTCTGATACCAAATGTAACAAACGGATGGGAAGCTTGGCCCACTGGGCCAAAAGCGCGGTAGTTGAGGTTCCCGCAACCCAAAAGTCCCCCGTCGCGGGGACTCGGGGACTGGGGAGGGGCGGGGCAAGACGCGAGGNTACATTCCTCCCACACAGGAATGGACCCGCCCCCGGTGTCCACAATGGGTGTCGAACCCCGGCGCTCTGATACCAAATGTAACAAACGGATGGGAAGCTTGGCCCACTGGGCCAAAACCGCGGTAGTTGAGGGTCTCCGACCCTCAACTCATCCCATCCGTTTCCCACAGGCCAGGACCCACGTTCGAGCCACGTGGCACACCTCGCGCTACATTCCTCCCACACAGGAATGGACCCGCCCCCGGTGTCCACAATGGGTGTCGAACCCCGGCGCTCTGATACCAAATGTAACAAACGGATGGGAAGCTTGGCCCACTGGGCCAAAAGCGCGGTAGTTTAGGTTCCCGCAACCCAAAAGTCCCCCGTCGCGGGGACTCGGGGACTGGGGGGGGCGGGGCAGGACGCGAGGCAAGGGGGGAGGGGGACTCCCCGGCAGCGCGA
Organism: Penium margaritaceum; assembly: GCA_023375785.1. Taxonomy (NCBI): domain Eukaryota; kingdom Viridiplantae; phylum Streptophyta; class Zygnematophyceae; order Desmidiales; family Peniaceae; genus Penium; species Penium margaritaceum. The sequence goes on along the minus strand of SZWC01009314.1, from coordinate 31,827 downwards.
AAGTTTGCGCGCGGGGACGCTCAACCCCCCAGTGGGCACACCGCCGGCCGGCGAGGAACCCACCGGCCGGCGCATGACTTGTGCCGACGGCCGGCCGATGGGCCGCATAGCCGGCGGAGGCGCCGGTCTCGCCTTTTTTTTTTTCTCTTCGCGTCATGATCTTGCGCGTGACTAGCGTCGGACACCTAAGCCTTGCTTTTGTTTTTTTCCCCAACCCTTGGAATACATCAGAGTACCTTGGATGGGGGGGGAGGGTGGGAGGGAAATTGAACCGAATGGACATGATCTCAAGTATCATTCACTAAAATTAGGTTGGTTAATTTTTTTAACTAATGTTGAGTTTTATTTTGAGGAAGTATGCTCTTGTCAAATGTAACTTGGTGCTTTTGACAAGACATTCACCAAAGCCTCACTTCCAAACAAGCACATGAGGAACACTCATGCTTTTTCTTTCCTAATCAAATCATAAATGACTAACTATCATTGAATAACGACAGGATACCGACATGTCACCGCATAATATAATAGAAATATGCACTCAAGAAAAACAGAAAAGCAACATATCAGAGCGAAATTAATCACATGGGAAGTAATGGGAAAAACAATTGGGCATGAATACTCCGGATCCCGTGGTCTCTGTCCATAGATCCACGGTGTCTCTAGTCGAAAGCGAGCCGAATGCGGTGCCCAAATTCAAAACTGACTCGCACGCGGTGTCCATATTCGGAAACGAAAACACTGCGGTGCCCATGTTTTTCAGTTTCCGAGACGAATCCGAATTTCATGTCTATTGTGCCCAATATTCACGCAAAGTATTCGGTTCGCTTTGACTTGCATGTCATAAAGAAACCTCGCATGTTGCTAGCCTGGGCAGGCAGCCTCTGCTTCGATTTGTCGTTTACCGTTCGACGACGGGAAGTTCGCACAACCTGAACCCATGCATGTGGACCGCCATCATCGCGCTGTAGCCGACGTCTGCGCATTCCCCAAAACAGTAAATTTTTGTCGCCAATGAATGCTCGCCGAATGGTTTAGGCCACCGACAACGACATATTGTCCACGGTGAATGTTGCCGACGCCGTGCGCACCTCAACCTTGTCGACAGCATGTGCCGACGTCCATCCACGCTCACGCGAATAGGTTCATCAAGTGACCTGCTTTTTGTACCAGTTCACACGATGAACCGATACTTCGCCATCGGTTGAAGGTGCTTCCCCAATATGAAGTTGCGCTCTGTTTACTCCTACTATCGAACTTTGACGAACACGTTCCTTGGACATGGACAACGACGCCCGTCCTAATGGCCTCACACATTAGGGATGGGGTATTCCCGTGGAGGATCCTATGGCCGTACACCAGGCATGGGTGGCATTGAAGGAGGCGTGGGACCGCTATGTCGCACGCAACGCAAGGTTGGGCCACATTGTACCATCATGGGTCATGACTCCTGTTTCTCCGCACCATATGGCCAGGAACTTGGGAGTGCCCATGCCAAGTAGCAGGCCGCCCAATTGTCCCGACCCATGGGAGCCGTGGATATGGTCGGAGCCACCGAGTCCGTAATGAGGAATCCATGGTAATGCCGTCGACAAATTTGGGCATGTGAGATTTAATGTAGTGAGAGTACTGGGTTTATGAGTATTATTCCACTGACATGTTTGGGTAGCCTAGCTATTTTCCATGCACAACAATGGGTACGCCTTTATTATTTCACGCCCATAATGGGCATCCGAGGTATATTGAAGAGACATATTTGGGTACATGAGACATTATGAGCATGTGGTGTTGGTGTCATGAACATTTCAGGGCATAGAGTTCATATTTCATGGGCATGTGGTGTTAGTGTCCTGCACATTTCAGGGCATCGAGTTCATATTTCAATGTCAACCAAGGGCATTTCAGTAATATTTAATGATGAACATTGGGCACGAAAGTCTTCATCTTGTTCATTTCGCATGTGGTGTTAGTCTAGTGTTAGTGTCTTGCACATTTCAAGGCATATAGTTCATATTTCAATGTCAAGCAAGGGCATTTCAGTAACATTTCATCGTGAACATTGGGCATGAAAGTCTTAATCCTGTACCTATTATGGGCATGGAAGTAATGATCTGGTGCAATATGGGCATTGTTGCATTATTTCTCCGACAAATGTGGGTATGCAGATACTAATTCAGGATGAATTACCCAGTCCACTCTTGATCTAACCACTTTGGATCCAGTACACTACACAGCCATAGCCGGTGGCATAGGTCGCATCCGCAACCCTAATGACCATGACATCCTAGTGCATCAAAAAATATGTCCTCTTCGGCATCTATGTAGCCGATGTTGTCGTCTCCAGACACGTAGAAGACATCTTCCCCATGACTCTCCTTTGCCTCTGGTACAGTAGTGTAGGCATCCGATTCACATGTGTCGTTGTGTGTAGGTGTACAATGGCACAAACAATGAAAACATAGTTAAAATTCATGAACACAACCAAGTAACTCCAAAAATGAGATAGGATCAGAATGAAAGAGGTCACTCAGACTCACCAAAGGCCAAAGGACCTGTTGATGCTGTCCACTTCAGCATGAAACACCATCCAGGCCTCCTCACGGTCCTCGGCATCATGGTGGTTGACGCCTTCTTCGTCATTGGACACAGAGACAGGGTCAACGACCCCCTGCCCCCCCTCCCCCCTCCTCCTCTTCCTCCTCCCCCTCCTCCCCTCCTCCTCCTCTTCTCCCTCCCCTCCCTCTTCGTCCTCCCCCTCCTCGTGGGAGTCTTCCTCCTCCTCCTCCTCCTCATCCTCAGACTCTGCATCCGGCACGAACGATCCACGGACAGCCTTTAGTGGCAAACTGCTTGCACCGGGCCACAAACCGAGTGGGATCGCTTTTCAGCCACCTCAACGCCATGCGGTTGTGTACCGCATACTCTTCGACTGCGGCTTTGCACGCGGCCATGTTCTCGAACGTTGAGCCACCCGGGAAGATCACCGCAACCTTCCGCTTCTTTGGGGGAGCACGTGGCTGGGCTCAGATATGCGGGCGGGGACAGCTTTCGCCTTGGC